>CM075173.1:77290828-77369504 GCA_037576465.1 Parascaris univalens | reverse complement strand
TGTTGTGTGTGTGTGTTGTGTTGCGTGCGTGCTGTGTTGCGTGCGTGCGTTATGTCTTGCGTTTGTGTGTTGTGTGGTGCGTGTTGTGTGTGTGTTTGTGTGTTTTTGTGTGTGTGTGTTGTGTGTGTGTTTGCGTTGCGTGCGTGCGTGTGTTGCGTGCGTGCGTATGTCTTGCGTTGTGTGGTGTGTGTGCGTGTTGTGTGTGTGTTGGTGTTTTGTGTGTGTGTGTTGCGTGCGTGCGTGTGTTGCGTACGTGCGTATGTCTTGCGTTTGTTGTTGTGTGTGCGTGTTGTGTGTGTGTTTTGTGTGTGTTTGTTGCGTGTGTGTGTTGTGTGTGTGTGTTGTGTTCCGTGCGCCGTGTGTTGCGTGCGTTCGTGTGTCTTGTGTGAGTGTGTTGTGTGGTGTTTTGTGTGTGTGTTTGTTGTGTTTGTTTGTGTGTGTTGCGTGCGTGCGTGTATTGCGTGCGTGTGTTGTGTGTGTGCGCTGCGTGCGTGCATGCGTGCGTGCGTTATTGCGTGCGTTGTTGTTGTGTGCGTGCCTATGTTGCGTGCGTGCGAGCGTGTGTTGCATGCGTGAGCGCGTTGCGTGCGTGCGTGTGTTGCGTGAGTGCGTGCGTGTGCTGCGTGTGTTGCGTGTGGTGCGTGCGTGCGTGTGTTGCGTGCGTGCGTGCGTGTGTTGTGTGAATGTGTGTTGTGTGTGTGTTTGTGTGTGTATGTGTGTGTTGTGTGGTGTGTTGCGCACGTGCGTGCGTGTGTTGCGTGCGTGCGTGTGTTGCGTGAGTTGCGTGCGTGTGCTGCGTTGGTCGCGTGTGGTGCGTGCGAGCGTGTGTTGCGTGCGTGCGTGTTTTTCGCGTGTTGCGTGCATGCGCGTGTTGCGTGCGTGCGTATGTTCGTGCGTGCGTATGTCTTGCGTTTGTGTGTTGTGTGTGTGTTGTTGTGTGCGTGTGTTTCGTGTGTTGCGTGCATGCGCGTGTTGCGTGCGTGCGTGTGTTGCGTGCGTGCGTGTGTGCGTGTGTTGCGTGCGTGCGTGTGTTGCGTGCGTGCGTGTGTTTCGTGTGTTGCGTGCATGCGTGTGTTGCGTGCGTGCGTGTGTTGCGTGCGCGCGTGTGTTGCGTGCATGCGTGTGTTGCGTGTGTTGATGCGTGCGTGCGTGTGTTGCGTGCGTGCGTGTGTTGCGTGCGTGCGTATGTTGCGCGCGTGCGTTTGTCTCGTGCGTGTGTTGCGTGTGTGTGTTGTGTATGTGTGTTGTGTGAGTGTGTTGTGCGTGTGTGTTGTGTGTGTGTGTTGTGGTGTGCGTCGCGCGCGTGCGTGCGTTGCGTGCGTGCGTTCGTCGCGTGCGTGCGTGTGTTGCGTGCGTGCGTGTGTTGCGTGTGCTGCGTGCCTGCGTGCGTGTGTTGCGTGCGTGCGTGCATGTGTTGCGTGCATGCGTGTGTTGCGTGTGTTGAATGCGTGCGTGCGTGTGTTGCGTGCGTGCCCGCGTGTGTTGCGTGCGTGCGTGTGTTGCGTGCGTGCGCGCGTGTTTTGCGTGCGTGCGTGTGTTGCATGCGTGCGTGTGTTGCATGCATGCCTGTGTAGCGTGCGTGAGTGTTTTGCGTGCGTGCGTGTGTTGCGTGCGTGCGTGTGTGTGTGTGTTGTGTGTGTTGCGTGCGTGCGTGTGCTGCGTGCGTGCGTGCGTGCGTGCGTGCGTGTGTTGCGTGTGTTGCGTGCGTGTGTGTGTTGCGTGCGTGCGTGCGTGTGTTGCGTGCGTGCGTGCGCGCGTTGCGTGCGTGCGTGCGTTGCGTGCGTGCGTGTGTTGCGTGTGCTGCGTGCCTGCGTGCGTGTGTTGCGTGCGTGCGCGCGTGTGTTGCGTGCGTGCCCGCGTGTGTTGCGTGGGTGCGTGTGTTTGCGTGCGTGCGCGCGTGTTTTTGCGTGCGTGCGTGTGTTGCATGCGTGAGTGTGTTGCTTGCATGCGTGTGTTGCGTGCGTGCGTGTGTTGCATGCATGCCTGTGTAGCGTGCGTGAGTGTTTTGCGTGCGTGCGTGTGTTGCGTGCGTGCGCGCGTGTGTTGCGTGCGTGCGTGCGTGCGTTGCGTGCGTGCGTGCGTGCGCTGCGTGCGTGTGTTGCGTGCGTGCGTGCGTGTGTTGCGTGCGTGCGTGCGTGCGTTGCGTGCGTGCGTGCGTTGCGAGCGTGCGTATGTTGCGTGCGTGCGTATGTCTTGCGTGTTTTGCGTGCGGGCGTGCGTGCGTGTGTTGCGTGTGTTGCGTGCGTGAGTGTGCTGCATGCATGCGTGTGTAGCGTGCGTGCGTGTGTTGCGTGCGTGCGTATGTCTTGCGTGTGTTGCGTGTGTTGCGTGCGTGCGTGTGTTGCGTGTGTTGAATGCGTGCGCGCGTGTGTTGCGTGCGTGCGCGGGTGTGTTGCGTGTCTTGCGTGCGTGCATGTGTTGCGTGCGTGCGTGTGTTGCGTGCGTGCGTGCATGTGTTGCGTGCGTGCGTGTGGTGAATGCGTGCGCGCGTGTGTTGCGTGCGTGCGCGGGTGTGTTGCGTGCGTGCGTGTGTTGCGTGCCTGCGCGCGTGTGTTGCGTGCGTGCGTGTGTTGCATGCGTGCGTGCGTGTGTGCGTGTGTTGCGTGCATGCGTGTGTTACGTGTGTGCGTGTGTTGCGCATGTTGCGTGCGTGCGTCTGTTGCGTGCGTTGCGTGCGTGCGTGCGTTGCGCGCGTGCTTATGTTGCGTGCGTGCGTATGTCTTGAGTGTGTGTGTTGCGTGTGTGCGTTGCGTATGTGTGTTGTGTGTGTGTGTTGTGCGTGTGTGTTGTGTGTGTGCGTGCGTGTTTTGCGTGCGTGCGTGTGTTGCGTGCGTGTGTGCGTTGCGTGCATGCGTGCGTTGCGTGCTGCCTGTGTTGCGTGCGTGTGTGTTGCGTGCGTGCGTGAGTGCGTGTGTTGCGTGCGTGCGTGCGTGTGTGTGTTGCGTGCGTGCGTGAGTGCGTGTGTTGCGTGCGTGCGTGTGTTTGCGTGCGTGTGTGCGTGTGTTGCGTGCGTGCGTGCGTGTGTTGCGTGCGTGCGTGCGTGCGTGTGTTGCGTGCGTGCGTGCGTGTGTGTGTTGCGTGCGTGCGTGCGTGTGTGTGTTGCGTGCGTGCGTGCGTGCGTGTTTTGCGTGCGTGCGTGCGTTGCGTGCGTGCGTTCGTCGCGTGCGTGCGTGTGTTGCGTGCGTGCATGTGTTGCGTGCGTGCGTGTGTTGCGTGCGTGCGTGTGTGCGCGCGTGTGTTGCGTGTGTTGCGTGCGTGCGTGTGTTGCGTGCGTGCGCGCGTGTGTTGCGTGCGTGGGTGTGTTGCGTGTGTGCGTGTGGTGCGTGCGTGCGTGTGTTGCGTGCGTGCGTATGTTTTGCGTGTGTTGCGTGCGTGCGTGTGTCTTGTGTGTGTGTGTTGCGTGTGTGTGTTGTGTATGTGTGTTGTGTGTGTGTATTGTGCGTGTGTGTTGTGTGTGTGTTGTGTGTGTGTGGTCGCGTGCGTGCCTGCGTTGCGTGCGTGCGTTCGTCGCGTGCGTGCGTGTGTGCGTGTGTTGCGTGCGTGCGTGCGTGTGTTGCGTGCGTGCGTGCGTGTGTGTGTTGCGTGCGTGCGTGAGTGCGTGTGTTGCGTGCGTGCGTGCGTGTGTGTGTTGCGTGCGTGCGTGCGTGCGTGTTTTGCGTGCGTGCCTGCGTTGCGTGCGTGCGTTCGTCGCGTGCGTGCGTGTGTTGCGTGCGTGCATGTGTTGCGTGCGTGCGTGTGTTGCGTGCGTGCGTGCGTGCGTTGCGTGCGTGCATGTGTTGCGTGCGTGCGTGCGTGTGTTGCGTGTGTTGCGTGCGTGCGTGTGTTGCGTGCGTGCGCGCGTGTGTTGCGTGCGTGCGTGCGTTGCGCGCGTGCGTATGTTGCGTGCGTGCGTATGTTTTGCGTGTGTTGCGTGCGTGCGTGTGTCTTGTGTGTGTGTGTTTCGTGTGTGTTTGTGTGTGTGTGTCGCGTGCGTGCCTGCGTTGCGTGCGTGCGTTCGTCGCGTGCGTGCGTGTGTTGCGTGTGCTGCGTGCGTGCGCGGGTGTGTTGCGTGCGTGCGTGTGTTGCGTGTGTTGCGCGTGTTGCGTGCGTGAGTGTGTTGCATGCATGCTTGCGTTGCATGCGTGAGTGTGTTGCATGCATGCGTGTGTTGCGCGCGTGAGTGTTTTGCGTGTGGTGCGTGCGTGCGTGTGTTGCGTGCGCGCGTGCCTGCGTTGCGTGCGTGCGTTGCGCGCGTGCGTATGTTGCGTGCGTGCGTATGTCTTGCGTGTTTTGCGTGCGTGTGTGTGTCTTGTGTGTGTGTGTTGCGTGTGTGTGTTGTGTATGTGTGTTGTGTGTGTGTATTGTGCGTGTGTGTTGTGTGTGTGTTGTGTGTGTGTGTCGCGTGCGTGCGTGTGTTGCGTGCGTGCGTGTGTTGCGTGCGTGCGTGTGTTGCGTGTGTTGAAAGCGTGCGCGCGTGTGTTGCGTGCGTGCGCGGGTGTGTTGCGTGCGTGCGTGTGTTGCGTGCGTGCGCGCGTGTGTTGCGTGCGTGCGTGTTGCATGCGTGAGTGTGTTGCATGCATGCGTGTGTTGCGCGCGTGCGTGTGTTGCGTGCGTGCGTGCGTGCGTGTGTTGCGTGTGTTGCGTGCGTGAGTGTGTTGCGTGCATGCGTGTGTTGCGTGCGTGCGTGCGTGCGTGCGTGTGTTGCGTGCGTGTGTGCGTGTGTTGCGTGCGTGCGTGTTGTGCGTGTGTTGTGTGAATGTGTGTTGTGTGTGTGTTGTGTGCGTATGTGTGTGTTGCGTGTGTTGCGTGCGCGCGTGCGTGCGTTGCGCGCGTGCGTGCGTGCGTTGCGCGCGTGCGTGAGCGTGTTGCATGCATGCGTGTGTTGCGTGCGTGCGTGCGTTGCGTGCATGCGTGTGTTGCGTGCGTGCGTGTGTTGCATGCATGCCTGTGTAGCGTGCGTGAGTATTTTGCGTGCGTGCGTGCGTGCGTGTGTTGCGTGCGTGCGTGTGTTGCGTGCGTGCGTATGTTGCGTGCGTGCGTATGTCTTGCGTGTTTTGCGTGCGTGCGTGTGTGCGTGTGTTGCGTGTGTTGCGTGCGTGAGTGTGTTGCATGCATGCGTGTGTAGCGTGCGTGCGTGTGTAGCGTGCGTGCGTGTGTTGCGTGCGTGCGTGCGTGTGTTGCGTGCGCGCGTGCGTATGTTGCGTGCGTGCGTATGTCTTGCGTGTGTTGCGTGCGTGCGTGTGTCTTGTGTGTGTGTGTTGCGTGTGTGTGTTGTGTATGTGTGTTGTGTGTGTGTATTGTGCGTGTGTGTTGTGTGTGTGTTGTGTGTGTCTGTCGCGTGCGTGCCTGCGTTGCGTGCGTGCGTTCGTCGCGTGCGTGCGTGTGTTGCGTGTGCTGCGTGCGTGCGTGCGTGTGTTGCGTGCGTGCGTGCATGTGTTGCGTGCGTGCGTGTGTTGCGTGCGTGCGTGTGTTGCGTGCGTGCGTGTGTTGCGTGTGTTGAATGCGTGCGCGCGTGTTTTGCGTGCGTGCGCGGGTGTGTTGCGTGCGTGCGTGTGTTGCATGCGTGAGTGTGTTGCATGTATGCGTGTGTTGCGCGCGTGCGTGTGTTGCGTGCGTGCGTGCGTGCGTGTGTTGCGTGTGTTGCGTGCGTGAGTGTGTTGCGTGCATGCGTGTGTTGCGTGCGTGCGTGCGTGCGTGCGTGTGTTGCGTGCGTGTGTGCGTGTGTTGCGTGCGTGCGTTTTGTGCGTGTGTTGTGTGAATGTGTGTTGTGCGTGTGTTGTGTGCGTATGTGTGTGTTGCGTGTGTTGCGTGCGCGCGTGCGTGCGTTGCGCGCGTGCGTGCGTGCGTTGCGCGCGTGCGTGCGTGTGTTGCGTACGTGCGTGTGTTGCGCGTGCGTGCGTGCGTTGCGTGCGTGCGTGTGTTGCGTGCGTGCGTGTGTTTCGTGTGTTCGTGCATGCGCGTGTTGCGTGCGTGCGTGTGTTGCGTGTGTTGCGTGGGTGCCCGCGGGTGTTGCGTGCGTGCGTGTGTTGCGTGCGTGCGTGCGTGTGTTGCGTGCGTGCGTGCGTGTGTTGCGTGCGTGAGTGTGCTGCGTGCGTGCGTGTGTTACGTGTGTGCGTGTGTTGCGTGTGTTGCGTGCGTGAGTGTGTTGCGTGCGTGTGTGCGTGTGTTGCGTGCGTGCGTGCGTGCGTGTCTTGCGTGCGTGCGTGTGTTGATTGCGTGCGTGCGTGTGTGGCGTGCGTGCGTGTGTTGCGTGCGTGCGTGTGTCTTGCGTGTGTGTGCTGTGTGCGTGTCTTGTGTGTGTGTTGTGTGCGTGTGTTGTGTGTGTGTGTGTGTATGCTGTGTGTGCGTGTTCTGTGTGTGTTGTGTGTGTTGCGTGCGTGCGTGTGTTGCGTGCGTGAGTGTGTTGCGTGCGTGCGTGTGTTGCGTGTGTGCGTGTGTTGCGTGTGTTGCGTGCGTGTGTTGCGTGCGTGTGTGCGTGTGTTGCGTGCGTGCGTGCGTGTGTTGCGTGCGTGCGTGCGTGCGTGTGTTGCGTGCGTGCGTGCGTGTGTGTGCGTGCTGCCTGTGTTGCGTGCGTGTGTGTGTTGCGTGCGTGCGTGAGTGCGTGTGTTGCGTGCGTGCGCGGGTGTGTTGCGTGCGTGCGTGTGTTGCGTGCGTGCGCGCGTGTGTTGCGTGCGTGCGTGTGTTGCATGCGTGAGTGTGTTGCATGCATGCGTGTGTAGCGTGCGTGCGTGTGTTGCGTGCGTGCGCGCGTGTGTTGCGTGCGTGCGCGGGTGTGTTGCGTGCGTGCGTGTGTTGCGTGCGTGCGCGCGTGTGTTGCGTGCGTGCGTTCGTCGCGTGCGTGCGTGTGTTGCGTGCGTGCGTGTGTTGCGTGCGTGCGTGTGTTGCGTGTGCTGCGTGCGTGCGTGCGTGTGTTGCGTGCGTGCGTGCATGTGTTGCGTGCGTGCGTGTGTTGCGTGCGTGCGTGTGTTGCGTGCGTGCGTGTGTTGCGTGTGTTGAATGCGTGCGCGCGTGCGTTGCGCGCGTGCGTGAGCGTGTTGCATGCATGCGTGTGTTGCGTGCGTGCGTGCGTTGCGTGCATGCGTGTGTTGCGTGCGTGCGTGTGTTGCATGCATGCCTGTGTAGCGTGCGTGAGTATTTTGCGTGCGTGCGTGCGTGCGTGTGTTGCGTGCGTGCGTGTGTTGCGTGCGTGCGTGTGTTGCGTGCGTGCGCGCGCGTGTTGCGTGCGTGCGTGCGCGCGTTGCGTGCGTGCGTGTGTTGCGTGCGTGCGTGTGTTGCGTGCGTGCGTGTGTTGCGTGCGTGCGTGTGTTGCGTGTGTTGAATGCGTGCGCGCGTGCGTTGCGCGCGTGCGTGAGCGTGTTGCATGCATGCGTGTGTTGCGTGCGTGCGTGCGTTGCGTGCATGCGTGTGTTGCGTGCGTGCGTGTGTTGCATGCATGCCTGTGTAGCGTGCGTGAGTATTTTGCGTGCGTGCGTGCGTGCGTGTGTTGCGTGCGTGCGTGTGTTGCGTGCGTGCGTGTGTTGCGTGCGTGCGCGCGCGTGTTGCGTGCGTGCGTGCGCGCGTTGCGTGTGTGTGTGTGTCGCGTGCGTGCCTGCGTTGCGTGCGTGCGTTCGTCGCGTGCGTGCGTGTGTTGCGTGCGTGCGTGTGTTGCGTGCGTGCGTGTGTTGCGTGTGCTGCGTGCGTGCGTGCGTGTGTTGCGTGCGTGCGTGCATGTGTTGCGTGCGTGCGTGTGTTGCGTGCGTGCGTGTGTTGCGTGCGTGCGTGTGTTGCGTGTGTTGAATGCGTGCGCGCGTGTGTTGCGTGCGTGCGCGGGTGTGTTGCGTGCGTGCGTGTGTTGCGTGCGTGCGCGCGTGTGTTGCGTGCGTGCGTGTGTTGCATGCGTGAGTGTGTTGCATGCATGCGTGTGTTGCGCGCGTGCGTGTGTTGCGTGCGTGCGTGCGTGTGTTGCGTGCATGCGTGTGCTGCGTGCGTGCGTGCGTGCGTGCGCGTGTTGCCTGCGTGTGTGCGTGTGTTGCGTGCGTGCGTGTTGTGCGTGTGTTGTGTGAATGTGTGTTGTGTGTGTGTTGTGTGCGTATGTGTGTGTTGCGTGCGTGCGTGTGTTGCGTGCGTGCGTGTGTTGCGTGTGTTGAATGCGTGCGCGCGTGTGTTGCGTGCGTGCGCGGGTGTGTTGCGTGCGTGCGTGTGTTGCGTGCGTGCGCGCGTGTGTTGCGTGCGTGCGTGTGTTGCATGCGTGAGTGTGTTGCATGCATGCGTGTGTAGCGTGCGTGCGTGTGTTGCGTGCGTGCGCGCGTGTGTTGCGTGCGTGCGCGGGTGTGTTGCGTGCGTGCGTGTGTTGCGTGCGTGCGCGCGTGTGTTGCGTGCGTGCGTTCGTCGCGTGCGTGCGTGTGTTGCGTGCGTGCGTGTGTTGCGTGCGTGCGTGTGTTGCGTGTGCTGCGTGCGTGCGTGCGTGTGTTGCGTGCGTGCGTGCATGTGTTGCGTGCGTGCGTGTGTTGCGTGCGTGCGTGTGTTGCGTGCGTGCGTGTGTTGCGTGTGTTGAATGCGTGCGCGCGTGCGTTGCGCGCGTGCGTGAGCGTGTTGCATGCATGCGTGTGTTGCGTGCGTGCGTGCGTTGCGTGCATGCGTGTGTTGCGTGCGTGCGTGTGTTGCATGCATGCCTGTGTAGCGTGCGTGAGTATTTTGCGTGCGTGCGTGCGTGCGTGTGTTGCGTGCGTGCGTGTGTTGCGTGCGTGCGTGTGTTGCGTGCGTGCGCGCGCGTGTTGCGTGCGTGCGTGCGCGCGTTGCGTGCATGCGTGTGTTGCGTGCGTGCGTGTGTCGCGTGTGTTGCGTGCGCGCGTGCGTGCGTTGCGCGCGTGCGTGCGTGTGTTGCGTGCGTGCGTGCGTGTCTTGCGTGCGTGTGTTTCGTGCGTGCGTGCGTGCGTTGCGTGCGTGCGTGTGTTGCGTGCGTGCGTGTGTTGCGTGAGTGCGTGTGTTTCGTGTGTTGCGTGCATGCGTGTGTTGCGTGCGTGCGTGCGTGTGTGCGTTGCGTGCGTGCGTGCGGCTGTTGCTCGCGTGCGTGCGTGCGTTGCGTGCGTGCGTGTGTTGCGTGCGTGCGTTGCGTGCGTGCGTGTGTTGCGTGCGTGCGTGTGTCTTGTGTGTGTGTTGCGTGTGTGTGTTGTGTATGTGTGTTGTGTGTGTGTGTTGTGCGTGCGTGTTGTGGTGTGTTGTGTGTGTGTGTCGCGTGCGTGCATGTGTTGCGTGCGTGCGTGCGTGTGTTGCTTGCGTGCGTGCGTTGCGTGAGTGCGTGCGTGCGTGTGTTGCGTGCGTGCGTGTGTTGCGTGAGTGCGTGTGTTTCGTGTGTTGCGTGCATGCGTGTGTTGCGTGCGTGCGTGCGTGTGTGCGTTGCGTGCGTGCGTGCGGCTGTTGCTCGCGTGCGTGCGTGCGTTGCGTGCGTGCGTGTGTTGCGTGCGTGCGTGTGTTGCGTGCGTGCGTGTGTCTTGTGTGTGTGTTGCGTGTGTGTGTTGTGTATGTGTGTTGTGTGTGTGTGTTGTGCGTGCGTGTTGTGGTGTGTTGTGTGTGTGTGTCGCGTGCGTGCCTGCGTTGCGTGCGTGCGTTCGTCGCGTGCGTGCGTGTGTTGCGTGCGTGCGTGTGTTGCGTGTGCTGCGTGCCTGCGTGCGTGTGTTGCGCGCGTGCGTGCATGTGTTGCGTGCGTGCGTGCGTGTGTTGCTTGCGTGCGTGCGTTGCGTGAGTGCGTGCGTTGCGTGTGTTGCGTGCGTGCGTGTGTTGCGTGCGTGCGTGCGTGTGTTGCGTGCGTGCGTGTGTTTCGTGTGTTGCGTGCATGCGCGTGTTGCATGCATGCCTGTGTTGCGTGCGTGCGTGCGTGTGTTGCGTGCGTGTGTGCGTGTGTTGCGTGCGTGCGTGTTTTGCGTGTGTTGTGTGAATGTGTGTTGTGTGTGTGTTGTGTGCGCACGTGTGTGTTGTGTGTGTGTTGCGTGCGTGCGTGCGTGTGTTGCGTGTGTTGCGTGCGCGCGTGCGTGCGTTGCGCGCGTGCGTGCGTGCGTTGCGTACGTGCGTGCGTGTGTTGCGTGCGTGTGTGCGTGTGTTGCGTGCGTGCGCGCGTGCGTGTGTTGCGTACGTGCGTGTGTTGCGTGAGTGCGTTTGTTGCGTGTGTTGCGTGCGTGCGTTGCGCGCGTGCGTGCGTGCGTTGCGTGCGTGCGTGCGTGTGTTGCGTGCGTGCGTGCGTGTCTTGCGTGCGTGTGTGCGTGTGTTGCGTGCGTGCGCGCGTGCGTGTGTTGCGTACGTGCGCGCGTTGCGTGCGTGCGTGTGTTGCGTGCGTGCGTGTGTTGCGTGCGTGCGTGCGTGCGTTGCGTGCGTGCGTGTGTTGCGTGCGTGCGTGTGTTGCGCGTGTTGCGTGCGTGCGTGTTGTGTGTGTGTTGTGTGTGCGTGTCGCGTGCGTGCCTGCGTTGCGTGCGTGCGTTCGTCGCGTGCGTGCATGTGTTGCGTGCGTGCGTGTGTTGCGTGCGTGCGTGTGTTGCGTGCGTGCGTGTGTTGCGTGCATGCGTGTGTTGCGTGTGTTGAATGCGTGCGTGCGTGTGTTGCGTGCGTGTGTTGCGTGCGTGCGGGCGTGTGTTGCGTGCGTGCCCGCGGGTGTTGCGTGCGTGCGTGTGTTGCGTGCGTGAGTGTGTTGCATGCATGCGTGTGTTGCGTGCGTGCGTGTGTTGCGTGCGTGCGTGCGTTGCGTGCATGCGTGTGTTGCGTGCGTGCGTGTGTTGCATGCATGCCTGTGTAGCGTGCGTGAGTGTTTTGCGTGCGTGCGTGCGTGCGTTGCGTGCATGCGTGTGTTTCGTGCCTGCGTGTGTTGCGTGCGCGCGTGCGTGCGTGCGTTGCGTGCGTGCGTGCGTGTGTTGCGTGCGTGCGTGTGGTGCGTGCGTGCGTGTGTTTCGTGTGTTGCGTGCATGCGCGTGTTGCGTGCGTGCGTGTGTTGCGTGCGTGCGTGTGTTGCGTGTGTTGCGTGCGCGCGTGCGTGCGTTGCGCGCGTGCGTGCGTGCGTTGCGTGCGTGCGTGCGTGTGTTGCGTGCGTGCATGTGTTGCGTGTGTTGCGTGCGTGCGTGTGTTGCGTGCGTGCGTGTGTTTCGTGTGTTGCGTGCATGCGCGTGTTGCGTGCGTGCGTGTGTTGCGTGCGTGCGTATGTTGCGTGCGTGCGTATGTCTTGCGTTTGTGTGTTGTGTGTGTGTGTTGCGTGTGTGTGTTGTGTGTGTTGTGTGTGTGTGTTGTGTGTGTGTTGTGTTGCGTGCGTGCGTGTGTTGCGTGCGTGCGTGTGTTGCGTGCGTGCGTGTGTTGCGTGCGTGCGTATGTTGCGTGCGTGCGTATGTCTTGCGTTTGTGTGTTGTGTGTGTGTGTTTGTGTGTGTGTGTCGTGTGTGTTGTGTGTGTGTGTTGTGTGTGTGTTGTGTTGCGTGCGTGCGTGTATTGCGTGCGTGCGTGAGCGCGTTGCGTGCGCGCCTGTGTTGCGTTCGTGCGTGTGTTGCGCGCGCGCGTGCGTGTGTTGCGTGCGCGCGTGTGTTGCGTGCGTGCGTGTGTTGCGTGCGTGCGTGTCTTGCGTGCGTGCGTATGTCTTGCGTTTGTGTGTTGTGTGTGTGTGTTGTGTGTGTGTTGTGTGTGTTGTGTCTGTGTGTTGTGTGTGTGTTGTGTTGCGTGCGTGCGTGTGGTGCGTGTGTTGCGTGCGTGCGTGTGTTGCGTGTGTTGCGTGCGTGCGTGTGTTGCGTGCGTGCGTGTATTTCGTGTGTTGCGTGCATGCGCGTGTTGCGTGCGTGCGTGTGTTGCGTGCGTGAGTGCGCGCGTTGCGTGCTAGCGTGTGTTGTGTGCGTGCCTGTGTTGCGTGCGTGCGTGTGTTGCGTGCGTGCATGTGTTGCGTGCGTGCGTGTGTTGCGTGCGCGCGTGTGTTGCGTTCCTGTGTGTGTTGCGTGCGTGCGTGTATTGCGTGCGTGCGTGCGTTGCGTGCATGCGTGTGTTTCGTGCCTGCGTGTGTTGCGTGCGCGCGTGCGTGCGTGGGTTGCGTGCGCGCGTGAGCGCGTTGCGTGCGCGCCTGTGTTGCGTGCGTGCGAGTGTTGCGTGCGTGCGTGTGTTGCGTTCGTGCGTGTGTTGCGCGCGCGCGTGCGTGTGTTGCGTGCGCGCGTGTGTTGCGTGCGTGCGTGTGTTGCGTGCGTGCGTGTCTTGCGTGCGTGCGTATGTCTTGCGTTTGTGTGTGTTGTGTGTGTGTGTGTGTGTGTTGTGTGTGTGTGTTGTTGTGCGTGCGTTGCGCGCGTGCGTGCGTGTGTTGCGTGCGTGCGTGCGTGTCTTGCGTGCGTGTGTTTCGTGCGTGCGTGCGTGCGTTGCGTGCGTGCGTGTGTTGCGTGCGTGCGTGTGTTGCGTGAGTGCGTGTGTTTCGTGTGTTGCGTGCATGCGTGTGTTGCGTGCGTGCGTGCGTGTGTGCGTTGCGTGCGTGCGTGCGGCTGTTGCTCGCGTGCGTGCGTGCGTTGCGTGCGTGCGTGTGTTGCGTGCGTGCGTTGCGTGCGTGCGTGTGTTGCGTGCGTGCGTGTGTCTTGTGTGTGTGTTGCGTGTGTGTGTTGTGTATGTGTGTTGTGTGTGTGTGTTGTGCGTGCGTGTTGTGGTGTGTTGTGTGTGTGTGTCGCGTGCGTGCCTGCGTTGCGTGCGTGCGTTCGTCGCGTGCGTGCGTGTGTTGCGTGCGTGCGTGTGTTGCGTGTGCTGCGTGCCTGCGTGCGTGTGTTGCGCGCGTGCGTGCATGTGTTGCGTGCGTGCGTGCGTGTGTTGCTTGCGTGCGTGCGTTGCGTGAGTGCGTGCGTTGCGTGTGTTGCGTGCGTGCGTGTGTTGCGTGCGTGCGTGCGTGTGTTGCGTGCGTGCGTGTGTTTCGTGTGTTGCGTGCATGCGCGTGTTGCATGCATGCCTGTGTTGCGTGCGTGCGTGCGTGTGTTGCGTGCGTGTGTGCGTGTGTTGCGTGCGTGCGTGTTTTGCGTGTGTTGTGTGAATGTGTGTTGTGTGTGTGTTGTGTGCGCACGTGTGTGTTGTGTGTGTGTTGCGTGCGTGCGTGCGTGTGTTGCGTGTGTTGCGTGCGCGCGTGCGTGCGTTGCGCGCGTGCGTGCGTGCGTTGCGTACGTGCGTGCGTGTGTTGCGTGCGTGTGTGCGTGTGTTGCGTGCGTGCGCGCGTGCGTGTGTTGCGTACGTGCGTGTGTTGCGTGAGTGCGTTTGTTGCGTGTGTTGCGTGCGTGCGTTGCGCGCGTGCGTGCGTGCGTTGCGTGCGTGCGTGCGTGTGTTGCGTGCGTGCGTGCGTGTCTTGCGTGCGTGCGTGCGCGCGTTGCGTGCGTGCGTGTGTTGCGTGCGTGCGTGTGTTGCGTGCGTGCGTGCGTGCGTTGCGTGCGTGCGTGTGTTGCGTGCGTGCGTGTGTTGCGCGTGTTGCGTGCGTGCGTGTGTGCGTTGCGTGCGTGCGTGTGTCGCGTGCGTGCGTGCGTGTCTTGCGTGCGTGCGTGTGTCTTGTGTGTGTGTTGCGTGTGTGTGTTGTGTATGTGTGTTGTGTGTGTGTGTTGTGCGTGCGTGTTGTGTGTGTGTTGTGTGTGCGTGTCGCGTGCGTGCCTGCGTTGCGTGCGTGCGTTCGTCGCGTGCGTGCATGTGTTGCGTGCGTGCGTGTGTTGCGTGCGTGCGTGTGTTGCGTGCGTGCGTGTGTTGCGTGCATGCGTGTGTTGCGTGTGTTGAATGCGTGCGTGCGTGTGTTGCGTGCGTGTGTTGCGTGCGTGCGGGCGTGTGTTGCGTGCGTGCCCGCGGGTGTTGCGTGCGTGCGTGTGTTGCGTGCGTGAGTGTGTTGCATGCATGCGTGTGTTGCGTGCGTGCGTGTGTTGCGTGCGTGCGTGCGTTGCGTGCATGCGTGTGTTGCGTGCGTGCGTGTGTTGCATGCATGCCTGTGTAGCGTGCGTGAGTGTTTTGCGTGCGTGCGTGCGTGCGTTGCGTGCATGCGTGTGTTTCGTGCCTGCGTGTGTTGCGTGCGCGCGTGCGTGCGTGCGTTGCGTGCGTGCGTGCGTGTGTTGCGTGCGTGCGTGTGGTGCGTGCGTGCGTGTGTTTCGTGTGTTGCGTGCATGCGCGTGTTGCGTGCGTGCGTGTGTTGCGTGCGTGCGTGTGTTGCGTGTGTTGCGTGCGCGCGTGCGTGCGTTGCGCGCGTGCGTGCGTGCGTTGCGTGCGTGCGTGCGTGTGTTGCGTGCGTGCATGTGTTGCGTGTGTTGCGTGCGTGCGTGTGTTGCGTGCGTGCGTGTGTTTCGTGTGTTGCGTGCATGCGCGTGTTGCGTGCGTGCGTGTGTTGCGTGCGTGCGTATGTTGCGTGCGTGCGTATGTCTTGCGTTTGTGTGTTGTGTGTGTGTGTTGCGTGTGTGTGTTGTGTGTGTTGTGTGTGTGTGTTGTGTGTGTGTTGTGTTGCGTGCGTGCGTGTGTTGCGTGCGTGCGTGTGTTGCGTGCGTGCGTGTGTTGCGTGCGTGCGTATGTTGCGTGCGTGCGTATGTCTTGCGTTTGTGTGTTGTGTGTGTGTGTTGTGTGTGTGTGTCGTGTGTGTTGTGTGTGTGTGTTGTGTGTGTGTTGTGTTGCGTGCGTGCGTGTATTGCGTGCGTGCGTGCGTTGCGTGCATGCGTGCGTTTCGTGCCTGCGTGTGTTGCGTGCGCGCGTGCGTGCGTGGGTTGCGTGCGCGCGTGAGCGCGTTGCGTGCGCGCCTGTGTTGCGTTCGTGCGTGTGTTGCGCGCGCGCGTGCGTGTGTTGCGTGCGCGCGTGTGTTGCGTGCGTGCGTGTGTTGCGTGCGTGCGTGTCTTGCGTGCGTGCGTATGTCTTGCGTTTGTGTGTTGTGTGTGTGTGTTGTGTGTGTGTTGTGTGTGTTGTGTCTGTGTGTTGTGTGTGTGTTGTGTTGCGTGCGTGCGTGTGGTGCGTGTGTTGCGTGCGTGCGTGTGTTGCGTGTGTTGCGTGCGTGCGTGTGTTGCGTGCGTGCGTGTATTTCGTGTGTTGCGTGCATGCGCGTGTTGCGTGCGTGCGTGTGTTGCGTGCGTGCGTGCGCGCGTTGCGTGCTAGCGTGTGTTGTGTGCGTGCCTGTGTTGCGTGCGTGCGTGTGTTGCGTGCGTGCATGTGTTGCGTGCGTGCGTGTGTTGCGTGCGCGCGTGTGTTGCGTTCGTGTGTGTGTTGCGTGCGTGCGTGTATTGCGTGCGTGCGTGCGTTGCGTGCATGCGTGTGTTTCGTGCCTGCGTGTGTTGCGTGCGCGCGTGCGTGCGTGGGTTGCGTGCGCGCGTGAGCGCGTTGCGTGCGCGCCTGTGTTGCGTGCGTGCGAGTGTTGCGTGCGTGCGTGTGTTGCGTTCGTGCGTGTGTTGCGCGCGCGCGTGCGTGTGTTGCGTGCGCGCGTGTGTTGCGTGCGTGCGTGTGTTGCGTGCGTGCGTGTCTTGCGTGCTTGCGTATGTCTCGCGTGTGTGTGTTGTGTGTGTTGTGTTGCGTGCGTGCGTGTGTTGCGTACGTGCGTGCGTTGCGTGCGTGCGTATGTTGCGTGCGTGCGTATATCTTGCGTTTGTGTGTTGTGTGTGTGTGTTGTGTGTGTGTTGTGTGTGTTGTGTCTGTGTGTTGTGTGTGTGTTGTGTTGCGTGCGTGCGTGTGTTGCGTGCGTGCGTGTGTTTCGTGTGTTGCGTGCACGCGCGTGTTGCGTGCGTGCGTGTGTTGCGTGCGTGCGTGAGTACGTGTGTTGCGTGCGGGAGTGCGTGCGTTGCGTGCATGCGTGTGTGTATTGCGTACGTGCGTGTGTTGTGTGAATGTGTCTTGTGTGTGTGTTGTGTGTGTTGTGTGTGTTGTGTGTGTGTTGTGCGTGTGTTTTGTGTGTGTGTTGCGTGTGTTCCGTGCGTGCGTGTGTTGCGTGCGTGAGCGCGTTGCGTGCATGCGCGTGTTCCGTGCGTGTGTGTGTTGCGTACGTGCGTGTGTTGCATGCGTGCGTGTGTGTATTGCGTACGTGCGTGTGTTGTGTGAATGTGTCTTGTGTGTGTGTTGTGTGTGTTGTGTGTGTTGTGTGTGTGTTGTGTATGTGTGTGTGTGTACGTGTGTGTTGTGAGTGTGTTGTGCGTGTGTGTTGAGTGTGTGTTGCGTGTGTTCCGTGCGTGCGTGTATTGCGTGCGTGTGTTGTGTGTGTGTTGCATGCGTGCATGCGTGCGTGCATGCATTGCGTGCGTGTGTTGTGTGTGTGCGTTGCGTGAGTACGTGTGTTGCGTGCGAGCGTGCGTGCGTTGCGTGCGTGCGTGTGTTGCGTGCGTGCGTGTGTTGCGTGCGTGTGTGTGTGTGTTGTCTGTGTTTTGTGTGTGTGTGTTGTGTGCGTTGCGTGCGTGCGTGCGTGTGTTGCGTTCGTGCGTGTGTTGCGCGCGCGCGTGCGTGTGTTGCGTGCGCGCGTGTGTTGCGCGCGTGCGTGTGTTGCGTGCGTGCGTGTCTTGCGTGCTTGCGTATGTCTCGCGTGTGTGTGTTGTGTGTGTTGTGTTGCGTGCGTGCGTGTGCTGCGTACGTGCGTGTGTTGCGTGCGTGCGTATGTTGCGTGCGTGCGTATGTCTTGCGTTTGTGTGTTGTGTGTGTGTGTTGTGTGTGCGTGTTGTGTGCGTGTGTGTTGCGTGCGTGCGTGTGTCTTGTGTGAGTGTGTTGTGTATGTGTTTTGTGTGTGTGTTGTGTGTGTTGTGTGTGTGTGTGTTGCGTGCGTGCGTGTGTTGCGTGCGTGCGTGTGTTGCGCACGTGCGTCTGTTGCATGCGTGCGTGTGTTGCATGCGCGCGTGCGTGTATTGCGTGCGTGTGTTGTGTGTGTGTGTTGCGTGCGTGCATGCGTGCGTGCGTGTGTTGCGTGCGTGCGTGCGTGTGTTGCGTGCGTGAGCGCGTTGCGTGCATGCGTGTGTTGCGTGCGTGCGTGCGTGCGTTGCGTGCATGCGTGTGTTGCGTGCGTGCGTGCGTGTGTTGCGTGCGTGCGTGCATGCGTCTGTTGCGTGCGTGCGTGCCTGCGTGCATGCGTGTGTTGCGTCTGTTGCGTGCGTGCGTGTGTTGCGTGTGTTGCGTGCGCGCGTGCGTGCGTTGCGCGCGTGCGTGCGTGCGTGTGTTTCGTGCGTGCGTGTGTTGCGTACGTGCGTGTGTTGCGTGCGTGCGTGTGTTGCGTACGTGCGTGTGTTGCGTGCGTGCGTGTGTTGCGTGCGTGCGTGTGTTTCGTGTGTTGCGTGCATGCGCGTGTTGCGTGCGTGCGTGTGTTGCGTGCGTGCGTGCGTGTGTTTCGTGTGTTGCGTGCATGCGTGTGTTGCGTGCGTGCGTGTGTTGCGTGTGTTGCGTGCGCGCGTGCGTGCGTTGCGCGCGTGCGTGCGTGCGTTGCGTGCGTGCGTGCGTGTGTTGCGTGCGTGCGTGCGTGTTGCGTGCGTGCGTGCGCGCGTTGCGTGCGTGCCTGTGTTGCGTGCGTGCGTGCGCGCGTTGCGTGCGTGCGTGCGGCTGTTGCGTGCGTGCGTGCGTGTGTTTCGTGCGTGCGCGCGTGCGTTGCGTGCGTGCGTGCGCGCGTTGCGTGCGTGCGTGTGTTGCCTACGTGCGTGTGTTGCGTGCGTGCGTGTGTTGCGTGCGTGCGTGTGTTTCGTGTGTTGCGTGCATGCGCGTGTTGCGTGCGTGCGTGTGTAGCGTGCGTGCGTGCGCGCGTTGCGTGCGTGCGTGTGTTGCGTGTGTTGCGTGCGTGCGTGTGTTGCGTGCGTGCGTGTTGTGCGTGTGTTGTGTGAATGTGTTGTGTGTGTGTGTTGTGTGCGTATGTGTGTGTTGTGTGTGTGTTGTGTGCGTATGTGTGTGTTGTGTGTGTGTTGCGTGCGCGCGTGCGTGCGTTGCGTGCGTGCGTGCGCGCGTTGCGTGCGTGCGTGTGTTGCGTACGTGCGTGTGTTGCGTGCGTGCGTGTGTTGCGTGCGTGCGTGTGTTTCGTGTGTTGCGTGCATGCGCGTGTTGCGTGCGTGCGTGTGTTGCGTGCGTGCGTGCGTGCGTTGCGTGCGTGCGTGTGTTGCGTGCGTGCGTGTGTTGCGTGTGTTGCGTGCGTGCGTGCGTGCGTGGGTTGCGTGCGCGCGTGAGCGCGTTGCGTGCGCGCCTGTGTTGCGTGCGTGCGAGTGTTGCGTGCGTGCGTGTGTTGCGTTCGTGCGTGTGTTGCGCGCGCGCGTGCGTGTGTTGCGTGCGCGCGTGTGTTGCGTGCGTGCGTGTGTTGCGTGCGTGCGTGTCTTGCGTGCGTGCGTATGTCTTGCGTTTGTGTGTTGTGTGTGTGTGTTGTGTGTGTGTTGTGTGTGTTGTGTCTGTGTGTTGTGTGTGTGTTGTGTTGCGTGCGTGCGTGTGGTGCGTGTGTTGCGTGCGTGCGTGCGTGTGTTGCGTGCGTGCGTGTGTTTCGTGTGTTGCGTGCGTGCGTGTGCTGCGTGCGTGCGTGTTTTGCGTGCGTGCGTGTGTTGCGTGCGCGCGTGTGTTGCGTTCGTGTGTGTGTTGCGTGCGTGCGTGTATTGCGTGCGTGCGTGCGTTGCGTGCATGCGTGTGTTTCGTGCCTGCGTGTGTTGCGTGCGCGCGTGCGTGCGTGCGTTGCGTGCGTGCGTGCGCGTGTTGCGTGCGTGCATGTGGTGCGTGCGTGCGTGTGTTTCGTGTGTTGCGTGCATGCGCGTGTTGCGTGCGTGCGTGTGTTGCGTGCGTGCGTGTGTTGCGTGTGTTGCGTGCGCGCGTGCGTGCGTTGCGCGCGTGCGTGCGTGCGTTGCGTGCGTGCGTGCGTGTGTTGCGTGCGTGCATGTGTTGCGTGTGTTGCGTGCGTGCGTGTGTTGCGTGCGTGCGTGTGTTTCGTGTGTTGCGTGCATGCGCGTGTTGCGTGCGTGCGTGTGTTGCGTGCGTGCGTGTGTTGCGTGTGTTGCGTGCGCGCGTGCGTGCGTTGCGCGCGTGCGTGCGTGCGTTGCGTGCGTGCGTGCGTGTGTTGCGTGCGTGCATGTGTTGCGTGTGTTGCGTGCGTGCGTGTGTTGCGTGCGTGCGTGTGTTTCGTGTGTTGCGTGCATGCGCGTGTTGCGTGCGTGCGTGTGTTGCGTGCGTGCGTATGTTGCGTGCGTGCGTATATCTTGCGTTTGTGTGTTGTGTGTGTGTGTTGCGTGTGTGTGTTGTGTGTGTTGTGTGTGTGTGTTGTGTGTGTGTTGTGTTGCGTGCGTGCGTATGTTGCGTGCGTGCGTATGTCTTGCGTTTGTGTGTTGTGTGTGTGTGTTGTGTGTGTGTGTCGTGTGTGTTGTGTGTGTGTGTTGTGTGTGTGTTGTGTTGCGTGCGTGCGTGTATTGCGTGCGTGCGTGCGTTGCGTGCGTGCGAGTGTTGCGTGCGTGCGTGTGTTGCGTTCGTGCGTGTGTTGCGCGCGCGCGTGCGTGTGTTGCGTGCGCGCGTGTGTTGCGTGCGTGCGTGTGTTGCGTGCGTGCGTGTCTTGCGTGCTTGCGTATGTCTCGCGTGTGTGTGTTGTGTGTGTTGTGTTGCGTGCGTGCGTGTGTTGCGTACGTGCGTGCGTTGCGTGCGTGCGTATGTTGCGTGCGTGCGTATATCTTGCGTTTGTGTGTTGTGTGTGTGTGTTGTGTGTGTGTTGTGTGTGTTGTGTCTGTGTGTTGTGTGTGTGTTGTGTTGCGTGCGTGCGTGTGTTGCGTGCGTGCGTGTGTTTCGTGTGTTGCGTGCATGCGCGTGTTGCGTGCGTGCGTGTGTTGCGTGCGTGCGTATGTTGCGTGCGTGCGTATATCTTGCGTTTGTGTGTTGTGTGTGTGTGTTGCGTGTGTGTGTTGTGTGTGTTGTGTGTGTGTGTTGTGTGTGTGTTGTGTTGCGTGCGTGCGTATGTTGCGTGCGTGCGTATGTCTTGCGTTTGTGTGTTGTGTGTGTGTTGTGTGTGTGTTGTGTGTGTTGTGTCTGTGTGTTGTGTGTGTGTTGTGTTGCGTGCGTGCGTGTGTTGCGTGCGTGCGTGTGTTTCGTGTGTTGCGTGCATGCGCGTGTTGCGTGCGTGCGTGTGTTGCGTGCGTGCGTGAGTACGTGTGTTGCGTGCGGGAGTGCGTGCGTTGCGTGCATGCGTGTGTGTATTGCGTACGTGCGTGTGTTGTGTGAATGTGTCTTGTGTGTGTGTTGTGTGTGTTGTGTGTGTTGTGTGTGTGTTGTGTGTGTTGTGTGTGTACGTGTGTGTTGTGAGTGTGTTGTGCGTGTGTGTTGAGTGTGTGTTGCGTGTGTTCCGTGCGTGCGTGTATTGCGTGCGTGTGTTGTGTGTGTGTTGCATGCGTGCATGCGTGCGTGCATGCATTGCGTGCGTGTGTTGTGTGTGTGCGTTGCGTGAGTACGTGTGTTGCGTGCGGGCGTGCGTGCGTTGCGTGCGTGCGTGTGTTGCGTGCGTGCGTGTGTTGCGTGCGTGTGTGTGTGTGTTGTCTGTGTTTTGTGTGTGTGTGTTGTGTGCGTTGCGTGCGTGCGTGCGTGTGTTGCGTTCGTGCGTGTGTTGCGCGCGCGCGTGCGTGTGTTGCGTGCGCGCGTGTGTTGCGCGCGTGCGTGTGTTGCGTGCGTGCGTGTCTTGCGTGCTTGCGTATGTCTCGCGTGTGTGTGTTGTGTGTGTTGTGTTGCGTGCGTGCGTGTGCTGCGTACGTGCGTGTGTTGCGTGCGTGCGTATGTTGCGTGCGTGCGTATGTCTTGCGTTTGTGTGTTGTGTGTGTGTGTTGTGTGTGCGTGTTGTGTGCGTGTGTGTTGCGTGCGTGCGTGTGTCTTGTGTGAGTGTGTTGTGTATGTGTTTTGTCTGTGTGTTGTGTGTGTTGTGTGTGTGTGTTGCGTGCGTGCGTGTGTTGCGTGCGTGCGTGTGTTGCGCACGTGCGTCTGTTGCATGCGTGCGTGTGTTGCATGCGCGCGTGCGTGTATTGCGTGCGTGTGTTGTGTGTGTGTGTTGCGTGCGTGCATGCGTGCGTGCGTGTGTTGCGTGCGTGCGTGCGTGTGTTGCGTGCGTGAGCGCGTTGCGTGCATGCGTGTGTTGCGTGCGTGCGTGCGTGCGTTGCGTGCATGCGTGTGTTGCGTGCGTGCGTGCGTGTGTTGCGTGCGTGCGTGCATGCGTCTGTTGCGTGCGTGCGTGCCTGCGTGCATGCGTGTGTTGCGTCTGTTGCGTGCGTGCGTGTGTTGCGTGTGTTGCGTGCGCGCGTGCGTGCGTTGCGCGCGTGCGTGCGTGCGTGTGTTTCGCGCGTGCGTGCGTGCGTTGCGTGCGTGCGTGCGCGCGTTGCGTGCGTGCGTGTGTTGCGTACGTGCGTGTGTTGCGTGCGTGCGTGTGTTGCGTACGTGCGTGTGTTGCGTGCGTGCGTGTGTTGCGTGCGTGCGTGTGTTTCGTGTGTTGCGTGCATGCGCGTGTTGCGTGCGTGCGTGTGTTGCGTGCGTGCGTGCGTGTGTTTCGTGTGTTGCGTGCATGCGTGTGTTGCGTGCGTGCGTGTGTTGCGTGTGTTGCGTGCGCGCGTGCGTGCGTTGCGCGCGTGCGTGCGTGCGTTGCGTGCGTGCGTGCGTGTGTTGCGTGCGTGCGTGCGTGTTGCGTGCGTGCGTGCGCGCGTTGCGTGCGTGCCTGTGTTGCGTGCGTGCGTGCGCGCGTTGCGTGCGTGCGTGCGGCTGTTGCGTGCGTGCGTGCGTGTGTTTCGTGCGTGCGCGCGTGCGTTGCGTGAGTGCGTGCGCGCGTTGCGTGCGTGCGTGTGTTGCCTACGTGCGTGTGTTGCGTGCGTGCGTGTGTTGCGTGCGTGCGTGTGTTTCGTGTGTTGCGTGCATGCGCGTGTTGCGTGCGTGCGTGTGTAGCGTGCGTGCGTGCGCGCGTTGCGTGCGTGCGTGTGTTGCGTGTGTTGCGTGCGTGCGTGTGTTGCGTGCGTGCGTGTTGTGCGTGTGTTGTGTGAATGTGTTGTGTGTGTGTGTTGTGTGCGTATGTGTGTGTTGTGTGTGTGTTGTGTGCGTATGTGTGTGTTGTGTGTGTGTTGCGTGCGCGCGTGCGTGCGTTGCGTGCGTGCGTGCGCGCGTTGCGTGCGTGCGTGTGTTGCGCACGTGCGTGTGTTGCGTGCGTGCGTGTGTTGCGTGCGTGCGTGTGTTTCGTGTGTTGCGTGCGTGCGTGCGTTGCGTGCGTGCGTGCGCGCGTTGCGTGCGTGCGTGTGTTGCGTACGTGCGTGTGTTGCGTGCATGCGCGTGTTGCGTGCGTGCGTGTGTTGCGTGCGTGCGTGCGCGCGTTGCGTGCGTGCGTGTGTTGCGTGCGTGCGTGTGTTTCGTGTGTTGCGTGCATGCGTGTGTTGCGTGCGTGCGTGTGTTGCGTGTGTTGCGTGCGCGCGTGCGTGCGTTGCGCGCGTGCGTGCGTGCGTTGCGTGCGTGCGTGCGTGTGTTGCGTGCGTGCGTGCGTGTGTTGCGTGCGTGCGTGCGCGCGTTGCGTGCGTGCGTGCGCGCGTTGCGTGCGTGCGTGTGTTGCGTGCGTGCGTGTGTTTCGTGTGTTGCGTGCATGCGTGTGTTGCGTGCGTGCGTGCGTGTGTTGCGTGCGCGCGTGCGTGCGTTGCGCGCGTGCGTGCGTGCGTTGCGTGCGTGCGTGCGCGCGTTGCGTGCGTGCGTGTGTTGCGTACGTGCGTGTGTTGCGTGCGTGCGTGTGTTGCGTGCGTGCGTGTGTTTCGTGTGTTGCGTGTGTTGCGTGTGTTGCGTGCGCGCGTGCGTGCGTTGCGCGCGTGCGTGCGTGCGTTGCGTGCGTGCGTGCGTGTGTTGCGTGCGTGCGTGCGTGTGTTGCGTGCGTGCGTGCGTGAGTGTGTTGCATGCGTGTGTTGCGTGCGTGCCTGCGTGCGTTGCGTGCATGCGTGTGTTGCGTGCGTGCGTGTGTTGCGTGCGTGCGTGCGTGCGTTGCGTGCATGCGTGTGTTGCGTGCGTGCGTGCGTGTGTTGCGTGCGTGCGTGCATGCGTCTGTTGCGTGCGTGCGTGCCTGCGTGCATGCGTGTGTTGCGTCTGTTGCGTGCGTGCGTGTGTTGCGTGCGTGCGTGCGTGCGTTGCGTGCATGCGTGTGTTGCGTGCGTCGCTTGTGTTGCGTGCGTGCGTGTGCTGCATGCGTGCGTGTGTTTCGTGTGTTGCGTGCGTGCGTGTATTGCGTGCGTGTGTTGTGTGTGTGTGTTGCGTGCGTGCGTGTGTTGCGTGCGTGCATGAGCGCGTGTGTTGCGTGCGTGCGTGCGTGTGTCGCGTGCGTGCATGTGTTGCGTGCGTGCGTGCGTGTGTTTCGTGCGTGCGTGTGTTGCCTGCGTGCGTGTGCTGCGTGCGCGCTTGTGTTGCGTGCGTGCGTGCGTGCGTGTGTTGCGTGCGTGCGTGCGTGTGTTTCGTGTGTTGCGTGCATGCGTGTGTTGCGTGCGTGCGTGTGTTGCGTGTGTTGCGTGCGCGCGTGCCTGCGTTGCGCGCGTGCGTGCGTGCGTGTTGCGTGCGTGCCTGTGTTGCGTGCGTGCGTGCGGCTGTTGCGTGCGTGCGTGCGTGTGTTTCGTGCGTGCGTGCGTGCGTTGCGTGCGTGCGTGCGCGCGTTGCGTGCGTGCGTGTGTTGCCTACGTGCGTGTGTTGCGTGCGTGCGTGTGTTGCGTGCGTGCGTGTGTTTCGTGTGTTGCGTGCATGCGCGTGTTGCGTGCGTGCGTGTGTAGCGTGCGTGCGTGCGCGCGTTGCGTGCGTGCGTGTGTTGCGTGTGTTGCGTGCGTGCGTGTGTTGCGTGCGTGCGTGTTGTGCGTGTGTTGTGTGAATGTGTGTTGTGTGTGTGTTGTGTGCGTATGTGTGTGTTGTGTGTGTGTTGTGTGCGTATGTGTGTGTTGTGTGTGTGTTGCCTGCGCGCGTGCGTGCGTTGCGTGCGTGCGTGCGCGCGTTGCGTGCGTGCGTGTGTTGCGTACGTGCGTGTGTTGCGTGCGTGCGTGTGTTGCGTGCGTGCGTGTGTTTCGTGTGTTGCGTGCATGCGCGTGTTGCGTGCGTGCGTGTGTTGCGTGCGTGCGTGCGTGCGTTGCGTGCGTGCGTGTGTTGCGTGCGTGCGTGTGTTGCGTGTGTTGCGTGCGTGCGTGTGTGCGTTGCGTGCGTGCGTGCGTTTCGTGCGCGCGTGCGTGCGTTGCGCGCGTGCGTGCGTGCGTTGCGTGCGTGCGTAAGTGTGTTGCGTGCGTGCGTGCGTGTGTTGCGTGCGCGCGTGCGTGCGTTGCGCGCGTGCGTGCGTGCGTTGCGTGCGTGCGTGCGCGCGTTGCGTGCGTGCGTGTGTTGCGTACGTGCGTGTGTTGCGTGCGTGCGTGTGTTGCGTGCGTGCGTGCGTCTCGTGTGTTGCGTGTGTTGCGTGTGTTGCGTGCGCGCGTGCGTGCGTTGCGTGCGTGCGTGCGTGTGTTGCGTGCGTGCGTGCGTGTGTTGCGTGCGTGCGTGCGTGCGTGCGTTGCGTGCGTGCGTTTGTTGCGTGCGTGCGCGCGTGCGTGTGTTGCGTGCGTGCGTGCGTGTGTTGCGTGTGTTGCGTGCGCGCGTGCGTGCGTTGCGCGCGTGCGTGCGTGCGTTGCGTGCGTGCGTGCGTGTGTTGCGTGCGTGCGTGCGTGGGTTGCGTGCGTGCGTGCGCGTGTTGCGTGCGTGCGTGTGTTGCGTGTGTTGCGTGCGTGCGTGTGTTGCGTGCGCGCGTGCGTGCGTGTGTTGCGTGCGTGCGTGCGTTGCGTGTGCTGCGTGCGTGCGTCTGTTGCGTGTGTTGCGTGCGTGAGTGTGTTGCATGCGTGTGTTGCGTGCGTGCCTGCGTGCGTTGCGTGCATGCGTGTGTTGCGTGCGTGCGTGTGTTGCGTGCGTGCATGCGTCTGTTGCGTGCGTGCGTGTGTTGCGTGCGCGCGTGCGTGCGTGTGTTGCGTGCGTGCGTGCGTTGCGCGTGCTGCGTGCGTGCGTCTGTTGCGTGTGTTGCGTGCGTGAGTGTGTTGCATGCGTGTGTTGCGTGCGTCGCTTGTGTTGCGTGCATGCGTGTGTTACGTGTGTGCGTGTGTTGCACGTGTTGCGTGCGTGCGTCTGTTGCGTATGTGCGTGCGTGCGTGTGTTGCGTGCTGCCTGTGTTGCGTGCGTGTGTGTGTTGCGTGCGTGCGTGAGTGCGTGTTTTGCGTGCGTGCGTGTGTTGCGTGCGTGCGTGTGCTGCACGCGTGCGTGTGTTTCGTGTGTTGCGTGCGTGCGTGTATTGCGTGCGTGTGTTGTGTGTGTGTGTTGCGTGCGTGCGTGTGTTGCGTGCGTGCATGAGCGCGTGTGTTGCGTGCGTGCGTGCGTGTGTCGCGTGCGTGCATGTGTTGTGTGCGTGCGTGTGTTGCGCGCGTGCGTGTGTTGCGTGCGTGCGTGTGTTGCGTGCGTGCGTGCGTGTGTGTGTTGTGTGTGTTTTGTGTGTGTGTGTTGTGTGTGTTCCGTGCGTGCGTGTGCTGCGTGCGTGCGTGCGTGGGTTGCGTGCGCGCGTGAGCGCGTTGCGTGCGTGCCTGTGTTGCGTGCGTGCGTGTGTTCCGTGCGCGCGTGTGTTGCGTGCGTGCGTGCGTGTGTTTCGTGCGTGCGTGTGTTGCCTGCGTGCGTGTGCTGCGTGCGTGCGTCTGTTGCGCGCGAGCGTGCGTGTGTTGCGTGCGTGCGTGCGTGTGTCGCGTGCGTGCATGTGTTGTGTGCGTGCGTGTGTTGCGCGCGTGCGTGTGTTGCGTGCGTGCGTGTGTTGCGTGCGTGCGTGCATGCGTCTGTTGCGTGCGTGCGTGTGTTGCGTGCGCGCGTGCGTGCGTGTGTTGCGTGCGTGCGTTGCGTGTGCTGCGTGCGTGCGTCTGTTGCGTGTGTTGCGTGCGTGAGTGTGTTGCATGCGTGTGTTGCGTGCGTCGCTTGTGTTGCGTGCATGCGTGTGTTACGTGTGTGCGTGTGTTGCACGTGTTGCGTGCGTGCGTCTGTTGCGTATGTGCGTGCGTGCGTGTGTTGCGTGCTGCCTGTGTTGCGTGCGTGTGTGTGTTGCGTGCGTGCGTGAGTGCGTGTTTTGCGTGCGTGCGTGTGTTGCGTGCGTGCGTGTGCTGCATGCGTGCGTGTGTTTCGTGTGTTGCGTGCGTGCGTGTATTGCGTGCGTGTGTTGTGTGTGTGTGTTGCGTGCGTGCGTGTGTTGCGTGCGTGCATGAGCGCGTGTGTTGCGTGCGTGCGTGCGTGTGTTTCGTGCGTGCGTGTGTTGCCTGCGTGCGTGTGTTGCGTGCTTGCGTATGTCTCGCGTGTGTGTGTTGTGTGTGTGTGTGTTGTGTTGCGTGCGTGCGTGTGTTGCGTGCGTGCGTCCGTGTGTCTTGTGTGTGTGTTGTGTGTGTGTGTTGTGTGTGTTGTGTGTGTGTTGTGTGCGTGTTGTGTTGCGTGCGTGCGTGTGTTGCGTGCGTGCGTGTATTGCGTGCGTGCGTATGTTGCGTGCGTGCGTATGTCTTGCGTTTGTGTGTCGTGTGTATGTGTGTTGTGTGTGTTTGTTGCGTGTGTGTGTTGTGTGTGTGTGTTGTGTCGCGTGCGTGCGCGTGTTGCGTGCGTGCGTCCGTGTGTCTTGTGTGTGTGTTGTGTGTGTGTGTTGTGTGTCTTGCGTGTGTGTTGTGTGTGCGTGTTGTGTGCGTGTGTGTTGCGTGCGTGCGTGTGTTGCGTGCGTGCGTGTGTTGCGTGCGTTCGTGTGTTGCGTGCGTGCGTGTGTGCGTGCGTTGCATGCATGCGTGTGTTGCGTGTGCTGCGTGCGTGCGTCTGTTGCGTGTGTTGCATGTGTGCGCGTGTGCGTGCGTTGCGTGCATGCGTGTGTTGCGTGCGTGCGTGTGTGCGTGTGTTGCGTCTGTTCCGTGCGTGCGTGCCTGCGTGCGTGCGTGTGTTGCGTGCGTGCGTGCCTGTGTTGCGTGCGTGCGAGTGTTCCGTGCGTGCGTGTGTTGCGTGCGTGCGTGCGTGTGTTTCGTGCGTGCGTGTGTTGCCTGCGTGCGTGTGTTGCGTGCTTGCGTATGTCTCGCGTGTGTGTGTTGTGTGTGTGTGTTGTGTTGCGTGCGTGCGTGTGTTGCGTGCGTGCGTCCGAGTGTCTTGTGTGTGTGTTGTGTGTGTGTGTTGTGTGTGTTGTGTGTGTGTTGTGTGTGTGTTGTGTTGCGTGCGTGCGTGTGTTGCGTGCGTGCGTATGTTGCGTGCGTGCGTATGTCTTGCGTTTGTGTGTCGTGTGTATGTGTGTTGTGTGTGTTTGTTGCGTGTGTGTGTTGTGTGTGTGTGTTGTGTTGCGTGCGTGCGCGTGTTGCGTGCGTGCGTCCGTGTGTCTTGTGTGTGTGTTGTGTGTGTGTGTTGTGTGTCTTGCGTGTGTGTTGCGTGCGTGCGTGCGTGCGTTGCGTGCGTGCCTGTCTTGCGTGCGTTCGTTGCGTGCGTGCGTGTGTTGCGTGCGTGCGTGTGTTGCGTGCGTTCGTGCGTGCGTTGCGTGTATGCGTGTGTTGCGTGTATGCGTGTGTTGCGTGTGTGCGTGTGTTGCGTGCGTGCGTGTGTGCGTGCGTTGCATGCATGCGTGTGTTGCGTGTGCTGCGTGCGTGCGTCTGTTGCGCGCGAGCGTGCGTGTGTTGCGTGCGTGCGTGCGTGTGTCGCGTGCGTGCATGTGTTGTGTGCGTGCGTGCGTGCGCGCGTTGCGTGCGTGCGTGTGTTGCGTGCGTGCGTGTGTTGCGTGCGTGCGTGTGTTTCGTGTGTTGCGTGCATGCGCGTGTTGCGTGCGTGCGTGTGTTGCGTGCGTGCGTGCGTGTGTTTCGTGTGTTGCGTGCATGCGTGTGTTGCGTGCGTGCGTGTGTTGCGTGTGTTGCGTGCGCGCGTGCCTGCGTTGCGCGCGTGCGTGCGTGCGTTGCGTGCGTGCGTGCGTGCGTGTTGCGTGCGTGCCTGTGTTGCGTGCGTGCGTGCGGCTGTTGCGTGCGTGCGTGCGTGTGTTTCGTGCGTGCGTGCGTGCGTTGCGTGCGTGCGTGCGCGCGTTGCGTGCGTGCGTGTGTTGCCTACGTGCGTGTGTTGCGTGCGTGCGTGTGTTGCGTGCGTGCGTGTGTTTCGTGTGTTGCGTGCATGCGCGTGTTGCGTGCGTGCGTGTGTAGCGTGCGTGCGTGCGCGCGTTGCGTGCGTGCGTGTGTTGCGTGTGTTGCGTGCGTGCGTGTGTTGCGTGCGTGCGTGTTGTGCGTGTGTTGTGTGAATGTGTGTTGTGTGTGTGTTGTGTGCGTATGTGTGTGTTGTGTGTGTGTTGTGTGCGTATGTGTGTGTTGTGTGTGTGTTGCGTGCGCGCGTGCGTGCGTTGCGTGCGTGCGTGCGCGCGTTGCGTGCGTGCGTGTGTTGCGTACGTGCGTGTGTTGCGTGCGTGCGTGTGTTGCGTGCGTGCGTGTGTTTCGTGTGTTGCGTGCATGCGCGTGTTGCGTGCGTGCGTGTGTTGCGTGCGTGCGTGCGTGCGTTGCGTGCGTGCGTGTGTTGCGTGCGTGCGTGTGTTGCGTGTGTTGCGTGCGTGCGTGTGTGCGTTGCGTGCGTGCGTGCGTTTCGTGCGCGCGTGCGTGCGTTGCGCGCGTGCGTGCGTGCGTTGCGTGCGTGCGTGCGTGTGTTGCGTGCGTGCGTGCGTGTGTTGCGTGCGCGCGTGCGTGCGTTGCGTGCGTGCGTGCGCGCGTTGCGTGCGTGCGTGTGTTGCGTACGTGCGTGTGTTGCGTGCGTGCGTGTGTTGCGTGCGTGCGTGCGTCTCGTGTGTTGCGTGTGTTGCGTGTGTTGCGTGCGCGCGTGCGTGTGTTGCGTGCGTGCGTGCGTGCGTGCGTTGCGTGCGTGCCTTTGTTGCGTGCGTGCGCGCGTGCGTGTGTTGCGTGCGTGCGTGCGTGTGTTGCGTGTGTTGCGTGCGCGCGTGCGTGCGTTGCGCGCGTGCGTGCGTGCGTTGCGTGCGTGCGTGCGTGTGTTGCGTGCGTGCGTGCGTGGGTTGCGTGCGTGCGTGCGCGTGTTGCGTGCGTGCGTGTGTTGCGTGTGTTGCGTGCGTGCGTGTGTTGCGTGCGCGCGTGCGTGCGTGTGTTGCGTGCGTGCGTGCGTTGCGTGTGCTGCGTGCGTGCGTCTGTTGCGTGTGTTGCGTGCGTGAGTGTGTTGCATGCGTGTGTTGCGTGCGTGCCTGCGTGCGTTGCGTGCATGCGTGTGTTGCGTGCGTGCGTGTGTTGCGTGCGTTCGTGCGTGCGTTGCGTGTATGCGTGTGTTGCGTGTATGCGTGTGTTGCGTGTGTGCGTGTGTTGCGTGCGTGCGTGTGTGCGTGCGTTGCATGCATGCGTGTGTTGCGTGTGCTGCGTGCGTGCGTCTGTTGCGTGTGTTGCGTGCGTGAGTGTGTTGCATGTGTGCGCGTGTGCGTGCGTTGCGTGCATGCGTGTGTTGCGTGCGTGCGTGTGTGCGTGTGTTGCGTCTGTTGCGTGCGTGCGTGTGTTGCGTGCGTGCGTGCGTGCGTTGCGTGCATGCGTGTGTTGCGTGCGTGCGTGCGTGTGTTGCGTGCGTGCGTGCATGCGTCTGTTCCGTGCGTGCGTGACTGCGTGCATGCGTGTGTTGCGTCTGTTGCGTGCGTGCGTGTGTTGCGTGCGTGCGTGCGTGCGTGCGTGCGTTGCGTGCATGCGTGTGTTGCGTGCGTGCGTGTGTTGCGTGCGTTGCGTGCATACGTTTGTTGCGTGCGTCGCTTGTGTTGCGTGCGTGCATGCGTGTGTTGCGTGTCTTGCGTGCGTGCGTATGTTGCGTGCGTCCGTGTGTGTTGCGTGCGTGCGTGTTTTGCGTGCGTGCGTGCATGCGTGTGCTGCGTGCGTGCGTGTGTTGCGTGCGTGCGTGCGTGCGTTGCGTGCCTGCGTGCATGCGTGTGTTGCGTGCGTGCGTGTGTTGCGTGCGTGCCTGCCTGTGTTGCGTGCGTGCGCGTGTTGCGTGTGTTGCATGCGTGCGTGTGTGCGTGAGTGTGTTGTATGCGTACGTGTGTGCGTGCGTGCGTGTGTTGCGTGCGTGCGTGTGTTGCGTGCGTGCGTGTGTTGCGTGCGTGCGCGTGTTGCGTGCGTGTGTGTGTTGCGTGCGTGCGTGTGTTGCGTGCGTGCGTGTGTTGCGTGCGTCCGTGTGTTGCGTGTGTGCGTGCGTTGCTTGTGTTGCGTGCGTGCGTGCGTGCTTCGCGTGCATGCGTGTGTTGCGTACGTGCGTGCCTGTGTTGCGTGCGCGCGTGCGTGTGTTGCGTGCCTGCGTGTGCTGCGTGCGTGCGAGTGTTGCGTCCGTGCGTGCGTGCGCTGCGTGCCTGCGTGCGTTGCGTGCATGCGCGTGTTGCGTGTGTGCGTGTGTTGCGTGCGTGCGTGCGTGCGTGCGTTGCGCGCATGCGTGTGTTGCGTGCGTGCGTGTGTTGCATGCGTGCGTGCGCGTGTTGCGTGCGTGCGTGCGTTGCGTGCATGCGTGTGTTGCGTGCGTGCGTGTGTAGCATGCGTGCGTGCGTGTACTACATGCGTGTGTTGCGTGCATACCCAAACCTCGAATCTCTCAATTCTCTCAACTCTCTCAATTCTCTCAATTCAGTTCTCTCAATTCCCTCAATTCTCTCAATTCTCTCAATCCTCTCAATTCTCTCAATTCTCGCAACCCTCTCAATTCAATTCTCCCAATTCTCTCAATTCTGACAATTCAATTCTCCTAATTCTCTCAATTCTCTCAACTCTCTCAATTCAATTCTCTCAACTCTCTCAATTCTCTCAATTCTGTTAATTCTTTGAACTCTCTCAACTCTCTCAATTATCTCAACTCTCGCAATTCTCTCAACTATATCAATTCAATTCTATCAATTCTCTCAATTCTCTCAACACAATTCTCTCAGTTCTCTCAATTCTCCCAATTCTCTCAATTCTCTCAATCCAATTCCCCTATTCTCTCAATTCTCTCAATTCTCTCAACTCTCTCAATTGAATTCTCTCAATTCTCCCAATTCTCTCAATTCAATCCTCTCAATTCTCTCAGTTCTATTAATTCTCTCGATTCTACCAATTCTGTCAATTCTATCAATTCTCTCAATTCAATTCTCCCATTCTCTCAATTCTTTCAATTCTCCAAATTCTCTCAGTTCTCAATTCTCAATTCTCTCAATTCTCTCAATTCTCTCAATTCTCTCAATCATCTCAACTCTCTCAATTCAATTCTCTCAATTCTCTCAACTCTCTCAATTCAATTCTCTCAATTCTCTCAATTCTACGAATTCTCTCAATTCTCTCAATTCTCTCAATTCCCTCAATTCTGTCAATTCAATTCTCTCAATTCTCTCAATTCTCTCAATGCTCTCAACTCTCTCAATTCAATTCTCTCAATTCTCTCAACTCCCTCAATTCAATTCTCCCAATTCTCACAATTCTCTTAATTCTCTCAATTCTCTCAATTCAATTCCCTCAATTCTCTCAATTCTCTCAATGCTCTCAACTCTCTCAATTCAATTCTCTCAATTCTCTCAACTCCCTCAATTCAATTCTCCCAATTCTCCCAATTCTGTCAATTCAATTCTCTCAATTCTCTTAACTCTCTCAATTCAATTCTCTGAATTCTCTCAATTCTCTCAATTCCCTCAATTCTCCTAATTCTCTCAATTTGATTCTCTCAATTCTCTCAGTTCTCTCAATTCTCTCAACTCTTAGTCGTCTCAGTTCTCTCAATTCTCTCAATTCCCTCAATTCTCTCAATTCAATTCTCTCAATGACCTCAATTATCTCAATTCAATTCTCTCAACTCTCTCAGTTCTCTCAATTCTCTCAATTCAATTCCCTCAATACTCATATTTCTCTCAATTCTATCAATTCTCTCAATTCTATGAATTCTCTCAATAAAAATCTCTCAATTCCCTCATTTCTCTCATTTCCCCTAATTCTCTCAATTCTATTAATTCTCCCAATTCTCTCAATTCTCTCAATTCCCTCAATTCCCCCAACTCTCTCAGTTCAATTCTCTCAATTCTCTCAATTCTCTCAATTCTCTCAACTCTCAATTCTCTCAGTTCTCTCAATTCTTCCAGTTGTCTCAATTCTCTCAATTCTCTCTACTCAATTCCCTCAATTCTCTCAATTCTCTCAACTCTCTCAACTCTCTCAATTCAATTCCCTCAATTCTCTCTGTTCTGTCTGTTCAATTCTCTCAATTCTCTCAACTCTCTCAATTCAATTCTCTCAATTCTCTCAATTCTGTCAATTCAAATCTCTCAATTCTCTTAATTCTCTTAACTCTCTCAGCTCAATTCTCTCAATTCTTTCAATTCTCTCAAATCTCTCAATTCTCACAGTTCTCTGAATTCCCCCAATTCTCTCGATTCTCTCGATTCTCTCAATTCCCTCAATTCAATTCCATCAATTCTCTCAATTCTAAGAATTCTCTCAATTCAATTCTCTCAACCTTCTCATTTCCCTCAATTCTCCTAATTCTCTCAATTCCCTCAATTCTCTCAACTCTCACAATTCAATTCTCTCAAATCTCTCAATTCTCGCAATCCAACCAATTCTCTCAATGCTCTCAATTCTTCCAATTCTCTCAATTCTCTCAAGTCTCAATTCTCTCAACTCTCAATTCTCTCAGTTCTTTCAATTCTCCCAATTCTCTCAATTCTAAGAATTCTCTCAATTCTCCCAATTCAATTCTCTCAATTCTTTCAATTCTCTCAATTCTCTGAATTCCATCAATCATCTCAATTCTTCCAATTCTCACAATTCTCAAAATTCTCTCAATTCTCTCAATTCAATTCTCTCAATTCCCTCAATTCTCTCAATTCTCCCAATTCTCTCAATCCCCCGAATTCTCTCAACTCCATCAATTCAATTCTCCCAATTCTCTCAATTCTCTCAACACAATTCTCTCAGTTCTCTCAATTCTCCCAATTCTCATAATTCTCTCAATTCTGTTAATTCTCTCATTTCTCCAAATTCTCTCAATTCTCTCAATCCAATTCTCCCTATTCTCTCAATTCTCTCAATTCTCTCAATTCAATTCTCACAACTCTCCAAATTCTCTCAATTCTCTCAACTCTCTCAATTTAATCTTCCAATTCTCCCAATTCTCTCAATTCAATTCTCTCAATTCCCTCAATTCTCTCAATTCCGTCAACTCAATTCACCCAATTCTCCCAATTCTGTCAATTCAATTCTCTCAATTCTCTTAACTCTCTCAATTCAATTCTCTCAATTCTACGAATTCTCTCAATTCTCTCAATTCTCTCAATTCCCTCAATTCTGTCAATTCAATTCTCTCAATTCTCTCAACTCCCTCAATTCAATTCTCCCAATTCTCCCAATTCTCTCAATTCTCTCAATTCAATTCCCTCAATTCTCTCAATTCTCTCAATTCTCTTAACTCTCTCAATTCAATTTTCTCAATTCTCTCAATTCTCTCAATTCTCCTAATTCTCTCAATTTGATTCTCTCAATCATCTGAATTATCTCAGTTCAATTCTCTCAATTCTCTCAATTCTCTCAAAACTCTCAACTCTCTCAAATCTCAATTCTCTCATTTCTCTCAACTCTATCAATTCAATTCCCTCAATTCTCTCAATTCTGTCAATTCAATTCTCTCAATTCTCTCAATCCTCTCAACTGTCTCAATTCAATTCTCTCAATACTCTCAACTCGCTCAATTCAATCCTCTCAATTCTCTCAACTCCCTGAATTCTCTCAATTCAATTCTTTCGATTATCTCAGTTATCTCAGTTCAATTCTCTCAATTCTCATTTCTCTCAACTCCCAATTCTCCCAATTCAACTCCCTCAATTCTCTCAATTCAATTCCCTCAATTCTCTCAATTCTGTCAATTCAATTCTCTCAATCCTCTCAACTCTCTCAATTCTCTCAACTCTCTCAATTCAATCCTCTCAATTCTCTCAATTCTGCCAATTCAATTCTCTCAATTATTTCAGTTCTCTCAATTCTCTCAATTCAATTCTTTCGATTATCTCAGTTATCTCAATTCAATTCTCTCAATTCTCTCAATTCTCTCAACTCTCATTTCTCTCAACTCTCAATTCTCATAATTCTCTCAATTTAATTCTCCCAATTCTCTCAATTCTGTCGATTCAATTCTCTCAATTCTCTCAGTTCCCTCAGTTCTTCCAACTCAATTCTCTCAATTCTCCCAATTCTCTCAATTCTCTCAACTCTCTCAATTCAATTCTCTCAATTCTCTCAACTCTCTCAATTCAATTCTCTCAACTCTCTCAATTCTCTCAATTCAATTAATTCTTTCAATTCCCTCAATTCAATTCTCTCAACTCTCTCAATTCTCTCAATTCTCTCAATTCAATTCCCTCAATTCTCTCAATTCTCCCAATTCTCTCAATTCCCCGAATTCTCTCAACTCCATCAATTCAATTCTGCCAATTCTCTCAACTCTCTCAATAAAATTCTCTCAGTTCTCTCAATTCTCCCAATTCTCATAATTCTCTCAATTCTGTTAATTCTCTCATTTCTCCCAATTCTCTCAATTCTCTCAATCCAATTCTCTCTATTCTCTCAATTCTCTCAATTCTCTCGATTCTCCTAATTCTCTCAATTCTAACAATTCTCTCAACTCTCTCAATTCAATTCTCCCAATTCTCTCAATTCAATTCTCTCAATTCTCTCAATTCTCTCAACTCTCTCAATTCCCTCAATTCAATCCTCTCAATTCTCTCAATTCTATTAATTCTCTCGATTCTCCCAATTCTGTCAACTCTCTCAATACAATTCTCTCAATTCTCTCAATTCAATTCTCCCAACTGTCTCAATTATCTCTATTCTCTCAGCTCTCTCAACTCTCTCAATTATCTGAATTCAATTCTCTCAATTCTCTCAACTCTCTCAATTCGTTTCTCTCAATTCTTTCAATTCACTCAATTTCAGTTCTCCCAATTCTCTCAATTCTCCCAACTCTGTCAATCATCTCAATTCAATTCTCTCAATTCTCCGAACTCTCTCAATTCTCTGAACTCTCTCAATTACCTTAATTGTCTCAATTCTCTCAATACTTCAATTCTCTCAATGCTCTCAATTCAATTCTTTCGATTATCTCAATTCTCTTAATTCGATTCCCTCAACTCCCAATTCTGTCAATTCAATTCTCTCAATTCTCTCAATCCTCTCAACTCTCTCAATTCAATTCCCTCAATACTCTCAACTCACTCAATTCAATCCTCTCAATTCTCTCAATTCTGTCAACTCAATTCTCTCAATTCTTTCAGTTCTCTCAATTCTCTCAGTTCTCTCAATTCTCAAAATTCTATCAATTCTCTCAATTGTCTCAATCCAATTCCCTCAATTCTCTCAATTCTGTCAATTCAATTCTCTCAATTCTATCGATTCTCTCAATTCCCTTAACTCAATTCTCTCAATGCTGTCGATTCAATTCTCTCAATTCTCTCGACTCTCAATTCTCTCAACTATTAACTCTCTCAATTCTCTCAGTTCTCTCACTTCTCCCAATTCAATTCTCTCAATTCTCCCAATACTCTCAATTCTCTCGGTTCAGTTCTCTCAATTCTCTCAACTGAATTCTCTCAATTCTCCCAATTATCTCAATTCTATCAATTATATGAATTCTCACAATTCTCTCAATTCTCTCAATTCTTCCAATTCTCGCAATTCTCTCCATTCTCTCAATTCTCCCAATTCTCTCAATTCTCTCAACTCTCCCAATTCCCTCAATCATCTCAATTCTCTCAATTCTTCCAATTCTCGCAATTCTCTCAATTCTCTCAATCATCTCAAATCTCTCAATTCTTCCGATTCTCTCAATTCTCTCAATTCTCTCAATCCAATTTTCTAAATTCACTCAAGTCAATTCTCTCAATTCTATCAATTCTCTCAATTCTCCCAATTATCTCAATTCTCTCAGTTACATGAATTCTCACAATTCTCTCAATTCCGTCTATTCTCCCAACTCTCAATTCAGTTCTCTCAATCCTCTCAATTCTCCCAATTCTCTCAATTCTCTCAATTCTCTCAATTTTCTGAATTATCTCAATTATCTCAACTCTCCTAATTCTTTCAATTCTCAAAATTCCGTCAATTCTCTCAACCCTCAATAGAATTCTCTTAATTCATTCAATTCAATTCTCTCAGTTCTATCAATCCTAGCAATTCTCTCAAATCTCCCAATTCTCTCAATTCCGTCAATTCTCCCAACTCTCAATTCAGTTCTCTTAACCTCTCAATTCTCTCAATTCTCTCAATTCAATTCCCCAATTCTCCCAATTCTCGGAATTCTCTCAATTCTCTCAATTCTCTCAATTATCTCAATTCTCTCTATTCTCTCAATTCCCTCCAATCTCTCAATCCTCACAATTCTCTCATTTCTCGCAATCCTCCCAATTCTCTCCATTCTCTCAATTCAATTCTTTCAATTCTCTCGATTCTCTCAGCTCTCTCAATTCTCTCAATTCTCCCAATTCTCTCAATCCTCTCAATTCTGTCAATTATCTTAACTCTCTCAATTCTCTCAGTTCTCTGTATTCTCTCAATTCTCTCAATTAAATTCTCTCAATTCTCCCGATTCTCTCAATTCCGTCAATTTTCTCAATTATCTCAATTCTCCCAATTCTGTCATTTCTCTCAATCCTCCCAATTCTCGCATTTCTGTCAATTCCGTCAATTTTCTCAATTATCTCAATTCTCCCAATTCTGTCATTTCTCTCAATCCTCCCAATTCTCGCATTTCTGTCAATTCCGTCAATTCTCTCAACTCTCAATTCAATTCTCTCAATTTTCTCAATTCTATTCTCTAAATTCTCTCAATTCCGTCAATTTTCTCAATTATCTCAATTCTCTCAATTCTCTCATTTCTCTCAATCCTCCCAATTCTCTCAATTCTCTCAATTCAATTCTCCCAATTCTCCCGATTCTCTCAATTCTCTCAATTCTCTCAGTTCTCTCAATTCAATTCTCTCAATTTTCAAAATTCTAACAAATCCTTCAATTCTCTTAATTGAATTCTCTCAATTCTCGCAATTCTCGCAATTCGCTCAATTCTCTCAATTCAATTCTCTTAATTCACTCAACTCAATTCTCTCAGTTCTATCAATTCTCCCAATTCTCTCAATTTCTCAATTCTTTCAATTCTCTCAATTATCTCAATTATCTCAGTTCACTCAATTCAATTCAATTCTCTTAACTCACTCAACTCAATTCTCTCAGTTCTATCAATTCTCCCAATTCTCTCAATTCTCTCAATTCTTTCAATTCTCTCAATTCTCTCAGTTCTCTCAGTTCAATTCTCTCAACTATCTCAATTACCTCAATTCAATTCTCTGAATTCTCTCAATCCTCTGAATTCTCTCAGCTCTCTCAATTCTCTCATTTCTCTTAATTCTCCCAATTCTCTCAATCCTCTCAATTCTGTCAATTACCTTAACTCTCTCAATTCTCTCAGTTCTCAATTCTGAACTCTCTCAATTCTTTCAATTCTCTCAATTCTCTGTATTCTCTCAATTCTCTCAACTCTCAATTCAATTATCGCAATTCTCGCAATTCTCTCAATCCTCTCAATTCTCTCAATTTTCTCAATCCTCTCAGTTACCCGAATTCTCCGAATTTTCTCAATTCCGTCAATTCTCCCAACTCTCAACTCCGTCAATTCTCCCAACTCTCAATTCTCTCAATTCTCTCAATTTTCTCAGTTCTCTCAGCTCTCTCAGTTTTCTCAATTCTCTCAATTCTCTCAACTCTCTCCATTTCCCCAATTCTCCCAATTCCCTCAATTCTCCTGATTCTCTCGATTCAATTCTCTCTATTTTCTCAATTCTCTCAATCCTCTCAATTCTCTCAATTTTCTCAATCCTCTCAAATCTCTCAGCTCAATTCTCTCAATTCTCTCAACTCGCAATTCAGTTCCCTCAATTCTCTCAATTCAATTCTCTCGATTGTCTCAATTCTCTCAATCCTCTCAACTCGCAATTCAGTTCCCTCAATTCTCTCAATTCAATTCCCTCGATTGTCTCAATTCTCTCAATCCTCTCAACTCGCAATTCAGTTCCCTCAATTCTCTCAATTCTCTCAATTCAATTCCCTCGATTTTCTCAATTCTCTCGATTCTCTCTCTCTCTCTCACTCTCTCTCTCTCTCCCTCTCTCACTCTCTCTCTCACTCTCTCTCTGTCTTTCTCTCTCTCTCACTCTCTCTCTCTCTCCCTCTCACTCTCTCTTTCTCACTCTCTCTCTGTCTTTCTCTCTCTCACTCTCTCTCTTTCTCACTCTCTCTCTCACTCTCTCTCTCTCACTCTCTCTCTCTCTCTCTCTCACTCTCTCTCTCTCTCACTCTCACTCTCACTCTACGTGTACATAAATGTGTGCGTACGCGTACATACGTGTAAGTGTAAGTACGTATACGTGTACGTCTACGTTTACGTACGTGCACGTGTGCGTACGTGTACGTACATGTGAACGTGTACATAGGCGTACGTGTACGTACGTGTATGTGTACGTGGGTGTACGTGTACATGCACCTACGTGTACGGGTACGTACCTGTACGTGTACGCGTAGGTGTACGTACGTGTACGTGTGCGTAAGTGTACGCGTATGTGTTCGTACCTGTACGTGTACGTGTACGTGTACGTGTGAGAGGCATACATTTCAAAGGTGATGAATGTGTGTGCCGGCAGGATGCAAAAAACATTACCATCACTTCACTTTCGATTAGCTGGCTAAATGAACTTTGCCATAGTTGCTTCGATTACACCCTCTCCACTTTCTACTCACAGAAGGCCGAAAAGGTCGGGAAAATTGAAGAAAGAATTGTGATATTTTCCTCCTTAGCTAACTTAGTGGAAGGTACGAGAAACTCGCACAATTTTTTGTGGCTCCGATTAAGTGAAGGCTTGGATAAGGACGGAGATTGATCTGTCTCCATAGCAGCTGCTTTCGGTCATCCTCCACATCGAACAAGCTAGACTATTATCACATTCTAGAGACCACTGTGGTGAACATTCTATGGGCGCCTAAGCTGAGCAGCATACAAACCAACGACTGATTGTTCGAATTCAACCCCTTTTTATGCCATCTACAAATTTTTACCTGTGAGACGCATCATCACGACGATGTGCTTAGCACGTTCGCAAACCCGCCAATCTGTACGATATTTCAACTCGGATGCCATTAAATGCACATGATTTGTAGGTAACAGAAAATATCATCAACATTTAAATGGAGCTATCAGTATCAGTAAAAGCTGCGGACGGTATCTCAAAATTTGCAGAAGCTCCGCAGCCGACCACGCTGCATCTTATGAATAACCAGTTCGGAAAACCGAGTCTTCAGGACTGAACTTGCATGACCTGCCTCTACTATGACATCGACGCATTAGTACGAAGATAACATCAAATATTATGAACTTATGGGACGGCTTGGTGCAGCAAACTTTTATAGCTGAAGCGCGCAAAACGCCAACTTCTCCAACACAAAAGCATCATCTGATTCACCATATCATAATATCCACCTGCAGCATTTTTCAGATTTCAATTGTTCAATGTCAATCAATCGCGCCAGGTTGCTAAATTCTTCAGTTTTTGAAGAGCTAAATGGTGTTGGATGAACTCACCTTCACAAGTTGCCTGATGCCACTCTCACCAACCGTCGTTCGATACAAGAGCATGGTTTGCGGTTCGTCTCACAAAACGATAAAATGGCCGACGGTTGCTTCAACAGATACTAAAAAGATTAATTCCCATTATCCTTCCGTAATATTTATACATTCCAATACAAAGGAGAAAATTCACTTATAACATTCTTGCAAACTAAACACTTTTCCCACATTGGGAGGGAAAACATGTCAGAGGGACAACATGTTGGATCGGAGGGCTGACATCAAATACACCGCGTATTCCAGGTCGTCAGTCCAACCGATCATCTAAACAAAAAAGCATTTGCAGTTCGCAGCAGCAGTCTTACAGGTTCTACGAACTGCCAACTAAGGATAAAACATGTGCGATGATAAAGGCATTAACCTTTCCATTGATCCGCCCGCAAAACAATTCTTCAAACATTTTTGCACCTCTAAAGTGCACTACTACGACCTTCTATCTGCGCGTGAGTAGGCGAGAGCATTTACACCTACCCTCCCTGTGTTTCCAATGGAGATCCAGCAAAGCCAGAACTAGGAGGTTTAACCTATAATATGACACCGTCCAGTTTCGGGTTAACTCATCAACTCTTGAAGAGTTCACATTCATTCGCGTATGCCTAAAAATTGCACGAATTTTTACAAATGGCCAAATTACATACCGCTGCGGCCGTGTTTGCATTATAAGATGGACCAGACTAAAAGAGGCAAGCCGCCAAGGAATAAAAACTGGATTATGAAAGGAAAATTCGTTTAGCTGTATAGCACACTTCCATCCCACACGGAACTCCGAAAAAATCCCTAAAACGACAAACAACAACAACCACTGCACCATCGTTTACATAGCACCCCTTCAATCCCCCCAGGAAGACTCCAAAAAAAAACTCATAAAACAAGAGATAACAGCAACTGCATCGTCATTATAACATCTCTCCCTCCTCAACCCTCCCACGATCTTTTGAAAAAAGTTCATAGACCCAAAAACTCACGTAATCACTGACCATCACTTATATAATACCCCAAGCCCCATCCCTTCCCAAAGCCTCTCCATTAAAAAGTTCCTGAAACGAAAAATAAGAACACCCATTCCATCATCGTATACATTATATTCCCACCAACCTCTCCTCCCAAGGGTTTCGGAGAACAATTTATAAGCCGAAGAACAACAGGCACTGCATCATCGTTCATATAATACGCTTATCCATAATCCAGAGCAACTCTAAAAATATTCATAAAACAAAAAAGAACAGCGAATGCATCGTCATTTATATAATACCCCATCCTCCCCCAAGGCGCCTCCAAATAAATTCCTAGTATGAAAAACAACCACAGCTATTGTATCGCCGGTCATATAATATCTCCTTCTACCTTCCCCTCTCCAGAAAAAAATTCATAAAATGACAAACAGCAACAACCACTGCATCATTAATCGTAGAATACCTTTCAAGGATCCCTCCCCAGAACGCCTGCCAGAGAATACTCGAATGTAGATAGCGTGCACCATATTCCTTCCTCCTAATTCTTTTCGCTCATAAAACGAAAACGGAGAGATAGGTAGATACATGCGCGTAAATACAACATATGTATCGCGTGACTTCTGTCTCATTAGCCCGGAAACCTAAGTTCATATGTTCATTTATGCAAAGTAGGAGGGGACAGGAACTGTGGTCAAAGAGGGGGAAAGAGGAAGAAGAGAGGAGGATAGCTTTGTTGGAATATTTAGACAACAAATATTTCTGCTAATCCGGTTTTTATTCAAATCGGGAGGCAATATCCTTTACTGGAAAATTGCGGCTATATCATTCCTTCATATCGTCTAACATTACTCTTACTTTCACAGAGAACCACCAAAAAAAGGAAACGGGAAATGAGGAAAGACAACTCTGGAAACTGAATCAAATCCGTCATCATTCCACAAAAAAAGTTTTAAAACGTAGCAGCCCAACCCCTTGGAAAGGTTGCGACAAAACTAAAACAAGACAGGCACAGATCACTCACAACTTCCCCTTCTACGAATTAATGAATAGATGTCATACCGGCATGGCCCATCGCATCTCCACCATAGCTGACGATAACTGGTCACTTCTGAGCGAAATGAATGAATGATAAGTAGTGATGTTTGCGCCAACTGTAGCATTTATCCGACGCATATGATTTTGGAACTGAGCGTCATGCTGATCCCAATCTCTGATAAGCAGATTTAATACATCAAACAGCAGGGTGAAGCGGTGGAGAGGGGTATGACGAATTAGGGTAGATTCATAAATTGCAACGTGATTCACAAATGATTCATAAGTTAACAAGAGAGTTTTAAAAAATGCAGGCTTTAATCAAGAAAATAAGAAAATGCGCTCTCAGAGGTGTTTGAGTTTTCTGGCCTGCATGCGATAGGACGCTGAAAGCTTCACTACTCACTTACAACGGTGGCTGGAGAGTAGCTATGACCGAAAGTTCCACCTTGCCCTAAACAGAAACGTCGGCGGTGGTCAACGTAAAATGTAGACGTGCGGTGAGAATAAATAAAACGACAGTCTGTCCCTCAAAGTGACGAATAAATAAGCGTGTATCAGTTTCATGCTGTAAACTTCCTTTCGTGAGGGAAATGTTAATAATGGTTTGCTGAGGCGAAATGAGCATAATCCATCTCGTCCCTCGTAACAACATATGCCTGCACATCTAAAACAACACTGACGTAATCACAACGGAATATATATGGATAATCTAAACAGAGTTCAAGTGCAACAGATACATCCGCAACTCTCTACATATTAAGTACGGCCGCTGATAGTTCACCTTAAAAGACACTGCCGTAGAAAAGACTGCTACGACCAAGAACACTGGAAATTCTGAGGGAGCTTACTGATAGCATTAAAATTCTTTAAAAGACTTCAAGAACCTCCACCTGAGATCACTTGACCTCTTGCCCCACTGGTGCTGAGGAAAATGCTTCCTAGATCTACGAGCAACACTAACCAATCCATTCCTCCACTGTCACGCAAATTCGGACCTTTTTTTGCCCTTCCTCTTCAGGTAGGGAATGGGGTTGTTGCCTGCGCGTAAAGTCGAACAGCTTTAAAACAACGTCTTCTACTACACACAAGCACTCTCGCCAGATTACCTCCATTAACTTCCAAGAAAATCTATATCCTTCAGCACTGCATTCTAATGAGCTATTTTCAAAACGCTTATAACAGCCACGCGTCTTAACTTTGCTCTCAGCGAATTCGCTATGTCGCAGAAAACTGTAAGAACATTCAATTCCAAAGCAGTACTCCCCTTATACAGTGACCTTTGTTCAACGTAAACGTTACCGATCGGCAGATGAGGTTAGAAAATTCCTCCTAAAAAGTTTAGCAATGCGATGAAAGCTCTGAGATTTTTCGTTTAGCCATATATGCAAACACCAATATTTTTGGCGCCATAGATTACAGAGCACGTAACGGTCGTAAAACGAGATGGATTATTTGCCGCTTTTCTGTAAACAACAAAATTGCGGCGCCACAAGCTTCCCATATCCTGTTACACCCTTTTTCGTGCGCCCTGGACGTTATTCCCAGTGGTGACGGACAAACGAAGGTCAATTCACCCGGTCCATTTGTGGATCCCTGGGTCTATTCTATTATTAATTTATGAACGCCAGGAAACAAAGATAAAAGCGTCTACGAAGTCATGCGAGTACTTCACATCGTCGAACTGCACGAACATCAGACGTCCGGGCGAGCAATTCCCACTGCGGCTCAACCAACGACTCAAACTGTTTCATATCGTTGGCCTTCAAGACACCATTTTTAGACCTAAGACAATCAAAAAGGTAAGGCCGAGGCATTGTGGATTATCGAACAGACTACTTCTTATTTCTCAGGCGGAAAATATTACCACGCAATTCCCAACAAAATATCTTCATTTCTTCTATAAAGAGACACTTCTGGATGGTCATGCAAAGGTTCCCTAATATGAAACACCCCACGATTGAGATGTCGCTCATCGCAGAACACCACTGCTCATTAATAATGCCAACTGTTTTTCGACAGATATCTTTTCCTTGTAGTTGTCTGTCCATAAGCGCAATTCTTCTTGCCACATAACTGCCACTTTACCATATTCAATGGAGAAAAGTGGTCGAGCGTGTTATCGACTCATGCAATATATCCTAAGCTTCAGTAACATCTTCTCACACAGTCATCCGCGACAGCGACAGAGTTTGAAAGAAGCACAGAAATATGCAGAAATGACTAGTTCTGTAATTCCGCTCAGCTGCTGTCAGTGCATCACATGCAAAGAGATCTTGGGTAGAGTTGCAACGCTCAAAAGATTAAAGTATTATTGCCCATATTTTACTGGTCGTCAGCTCATCAAAACGGCATTTTGACAGCCATCACAAAAGCGCACATCGCCTCAACATCCCCAATACACCGTACCGCTCTTTTTTCCGCGAAGGGTGAAATTCAAAGAACAGAAATATTTTTTAACGCGGTGAACCTCATCGAGTTCATTCGTTTGAATGTGGCGGAAGCAGAAATTGTTTTGGGCGTATTCCTTATCCACCCAGTTTTTCCTAAAATACCTCTCACGGTTATGTCACCGTGGTGGACATTTGGGTGCGAACAAGAAAGGTAGAGAGGGAGCCGATCACAGCTATTTTGTCTAAGAAATAACTTTCTGACAAATAGGAGCAAGTTGCTCCACTTCGAGCTTCCCTAATGTTTTGATATTGCTGATTTTGATATTGCTCAAATCTGATTTTTATCTCGGTCGAAAAATTAGTCAAACGTAATAAAAGCAATCATCACAAGGATGCGCAACGAAGTCCCATCGACCATTAGAGGCGAGCAAAATGGTCAGTAATTCTCATTTAACAGGTTCTAAAAAGCACTCCGGTTTAGCTCTGCCTCGTCAGCATCTCTGTCAATGATGACGACGCCATCATTAAGACTTAAAGGGTTCTTTCGTATACACGCGCGAAGTATGTTGTTAGAACTGAATCTATTCATTATAAACAGCAACGGAAAAAAAGAACCTAACTTCGAGGGCAATCTGTGGTTGAAATTTTGCTCCCTGCAGTCAAATCTCAATTCTTTTGTATCCGCGTTGAAAATCAGCTGTCTACAGGTCGTGGATTCCTTGTAGCAGGTGCGCCTTCGTGCATTCACCTGCTGGCGTGCAGCTGACTACATTCACAATTCAGTGAATCACTATTCACTGAATCAAAAGCGACTTTTGTGGCATTTCCTTCCACTCAATTCTCGCGTTCGCTCTTATCACAAACAGGTGCTTTCGTTGTTTTCAGTTGGTTCACAAAATTTGGTTTACTTCCACTGCTTTTCATAGCTTCCAATCCAGAGGTGCGTGCAACTTGAGGTAAGTTCATGAAAATTATAGCAGAAGCAAGCATGCCTTCTGCCTTCTGCCTTCTACTGACTACCTTGGACAGTCCACTTCGCTTGTTCAACTGAAACTTCGTCTCCAGTACGTCTCCAACGATGTTCCTTTCCTGTTTTCTCAAATCTATGTATTATACTTTTAGTTAGATAAAATAACTGCCAGATACGACTTTGTTCTCCCCTCCATTTATAGTGTGCACCTCTCCTATTCAAACAGACAAACACGGTTTCCCCTTTCAATGCAGTCTTCCTTCATGCTCTGATTCCCTTGACGGTGCACTTTCTTGAATAAACATTTAGCAGCCGTTCAGTCAAGGTGAGACCAGATCTTCTTCCATGTGGAACTTGAGTACTTCCGATAAAAGTATTTTTGGTTGCAGGAATTATTTGAGCCGGGGGTTCGAGTATTTTCAACCGACCTCCTGCAGCTGAAACAAGCATCCGACGCACTACGCCCGCTTGCGTGAGTGCGCAGTGGTCAACGAGCTCATTCCTCTGCACCTGAACAAGCGAACCATGCATGAGCTAAGGTGACTAGCATGGAAAGCTATTAAGCCATTATCCCTGCTCCAAGCGATATGTGCCAATCTCAGCTCTCGTGGTTGAGCTAGTCGTAGTGGTAGTTGTATGGGCAGTGTTACTGGTAGTGGTAGTAGTTAATGGTGATGCATTGGTAGTAGTGGTGCTGGTGGCGATGGCTGCGGCAGTATCGGTGATAGTGCCACCGGTAGATGTACTATTAGGACTAGTGCTCGAGCGAGTCGTAATGGTGATCTTAGAGAGTTCAACTACAACGAATTTTCGAGATATTACAAAACGGTGAACTTGGGTGATAAAGCTCTGATTCTGGGAAAACGCCTTAATGGCCCTGGTTCAGGTATGCAAATCTGTTCTAGTCGGTGTGAGATGTTACATAGAACAGAATGGTACAGCCTTCGGGAGGTGATCCTTTGCGATGCAGAAAATAGGTGGAATGGTGTGTTCCATGTCCATCGTGGCACAGATTTTCAACAAATCGCCTTCAGCAACTAAATATCTCTAATATGGAAGCCAGAATAACAACCAAGTGACTTTGCGTTAAGTCTAACTCAATCACTATGAAATTTTATGTATGAAATTTTATGTATTGGGCAGTTCCATTCAGCGGGAATAATGGGCAATTCTGGCCAATACAATACAACTGCCGACATAATATGAGAAGAAAATGGAGAAATCCCTGACGAACTTGCAAAACAAAAGACACTAAAAGAACACGCGATATTAGCAGAAAGCATTAGAAGCGTCACGATCGGATAGAACAAGCACTGTTTCACCACCAGATTTTCAAATAATAGTTGTACCCTCCTGAAGCAGAGAATGCTTTCCTTGCCATGTCTCAAGCTTAGGGAGCAAAACTGCCTAAGCAAAACTAAACACCTGAATCTAGACAGGATATTCCCGAAGCTTTAATAGCTTATTTGAAGCGAGCCTTTCTGGTTGACGACTTCACATCTGAGTAGTTTCGAAGCACAGAAATGGACGAAAGTCTGCCGAGGGTTGCAATCTGTTGGAGCACATGGAACAACCAGAAAAAAAATGGGCATCCACAAATTACGATGAACACCAAATCTCCGAAAGTACTCCGGACAAACTCAATCTTTCTAATAACAAGTTGCACGCAGCAACAGACTGTGCGTTCCCTCACCTGTGTGCATCAAACTGTACAAATCTGTGCGATCAATCAATCATCAGTCCCTTACTATGGCAAGCAAGTTGGCTGTTTCAAAACTGTCGAGTCCATGGGCTCAGTGTAACAAGCACTTAGACGATGCAAATACACCAAATGAAATCTTCGTAGAACAGCTAATCCGAAAATCTCGCTGAAAATGTTCTATTTGGCGAACTTGTCGAAAAGCACCACATCCTCCAACACATCGTCACACACCATCATCCTGCTGAAAATCAACGCCTGCAAACAAATGAGGTTGAAACGATCATTTCACTTGAACAGCGACGTGAGGAAAGTGGAGGAACACATAAGGAGGCGTAATGTGTAGTAGGCTACCACAAGTAACAGAATATGAACTGGAGATGACGAAGATGGGGGTTCATCACGAACAGCAATTAACTACAAATAACTAATTGCCCTCACGACCCCCAACAAAGAAAGGCACTTAAATTTTAAAGCTTCAATCAAAATGTTTACCTTCCCAAGTGCTGTGAAGTATTCCCAACAACCGCGGAAGGCGCTCAGGCAGAACAAGTTAAACCAAAGTACGATGCACACTGTTATCAAAATCATTATATTCCGCCCTGAAATACATCAAAACGACAGTAACAAAGTGTTGCAAAATCTAGTTGTTGAATTAAGTATGAAACAAATTTAATAAGGCAAGAAGAGAACGGATGGAGGGCTCCGTAAAAAGAAAGCTGACGTAGGAAAGGGAAACGAACAGAATACCTGTGCAAACTTAACTGAAGGCTTTCTAAGTGGTAAAACAAAAACAAGTTCGCGAGTGGAGGAAGCAAAATTTCCCATACGTTCGACTTTCAGTCTACTGTCGAAATGTTCGACAATAACGACTGTTTGCGAATGTAAGTGTTCTTAATTGGCTAACAAATATGCTCGAAAAGTGAACAATGACCGATAAACTGTGATCTTCAATCAGTGGGATAAATACTACGAAGAAGGTAAAGGAATTAATGGAATTACACAGAGCTGCAAAAAGTGAATCTGAAAAATGAGATTATGAAGCGAAACTAAACGACGAAAAACAATGCCGAAACTTTGTCGGAGGCAACCCAACACACTGTCACGGATAAAAAAGAACGCATATTCAGACTCGTAACTTGCAGAAAAACTATGCAAAGCTGTCACCTTGAAAAAAGTTATAAGGTTAATGAGTAGAGTTATAAACATCCTACCAAGGGAGCTGCCGTCGCCCATCACGAACAGCATAACGACTCCAAATACGAAATACGCCACGAGCACAACGATAACGACACTCTGTAATGTTACCGCATCGAAAGAAAGATATGCAATGGAATCTTTTGAAATCTGAATCAACCACGATAGGCATCATAGGACTCGGTTTGAAAATAGTAAATTTTTCTTGCAAAAAGGCGACCTATGCTCGCATTATGTGAGAAAATATCTTTCCTTTAGAGGGAAAATGACAAAGCTGTAAATAAGTGAGGATGCTCCATGACATCAAAATTTGAAGAACGACGGACGGAGATGAAGAGCTATGCCTTTATCACCAACAAAAAGAATCCAATTTACGCGACCCAATCGCTAAGCATCATAAAAAGCTTCCCAATTTCGGCTAATTGCTCATACACGAACAGCTTAATCGTCTACGGTCACGCATTTTAGGCCCACATGAAGGGTCAAGCCCAATACTTGAAATATACAGTGGCTACAGCATCCTTAGCAATAGAGTGGCAATCAGGTGGGTAACGTGATATTCCTCAGACCTAATTTGCAGTAACCAACAAAAACAGTGGCGCCAATGTAAGTAACCACGTTAACTATACACGATGTTTTCGGATTTCAACTGTGACTAAGTCTATTTCCACTGTGGAGGGAAATGTATTCGTAAGGTTGAGTTGGGGAACATAAGTGCATTCCCTCTTGTCATCTGAACAGGATTGCATCGCATGAGCATAGGCTTTCGCACGAATCCACTGAGGTGCAAAAAACTGGAGAACAAAGTTGAGCGATGAGGAAGAGAAGAAACCTGCAGAATCATAAGCGGCATCAACAGCGAGGCACCGTCTTTGTACAAACCGTACTGCGCCAACAATGTGGACACCAATGTTGCAGCACATAAAACGTAGTAGAAGATGGCTGCGTTTGTATGGAGCACCTCATACTGCAAGAACGCAACGACCAGCGCCATGTACATCACTGTCAAAATAGCGGACGCAGTCTGAAAATCCGATCTGTTGAAAAAGCCGAACGGGATAACCCGACGAAAATTCTTCAAATGAACGTCCCAAGCTAGCACAACTTATTAAAGATTGCAGGTGTTCGCAGAAATGCGTAACTAATTCGTTTCTCGAATACCATATGGTCATCCACCATGGTGGAATGAGAATCACCAGGCTCAATACCCAGAGAATTTTCTCTAAGCGTTTACTAGTTTGCTCAGAAAAGTTATCCATGATCGAAGTGGGTAGTTTCAATTGGGCATGAATGCACAAATTCTCGTGTGATTCAGTTGAACGGCAATGCCACACATACACTCCTGCAAAGGCGCACAAGCATGCACTCGGATACAGAGATCTTACAGTCGCGACTAAAACTTCGCAGCGTTTGTGTGAGTGATGGAATTTAACTTGCGAAAAAAATACATCCATTTGACTCTAGCGTATTTATTCCGAAACTTCCGCTCGCGATAAAGAGATGAACAGCATGATGGCACGCCGGATTTGAACTGAGGAAGGAATTGAAAGATCCAAACAATGATGTCTCAAAAGCGATGTGTCACACGAGGAAAACAACATTTTTGACCTTCACCGTGATGGAGCGCTTGAAAAAACCCCAACCGTCCAAAAATTGAATTAACAACATGGATACAAGATAATCAACTCAAATGCCACAGTTACTCCTAAGGTACGAAGAAGTAAATTCCCAGGTCGTTATGGACGAAAATAAAAAGAAAGTTTGAAGAAAGATCATGAGTTGCACTTCAGCATGTTATAAAAAGATGACATGGAAGATATTCAACAAGGATGACGCGGAGATTAACTGACTATTCCAAAATCATGCAAACTGATTCACGTTTTTACATAAATTATAAGCCAGCAGCGCGGCAATAATTTTCTTCGCGGTTTCTGGATTCCATTTCAGCATCGAACAGCAATCTGGTCAAGCTTCTCACTGAAAACGAAGGGATTTTTTACATATTTCCTTTTGAAAGCCTCATTCCTTGTTCCCTTTCTTCATCACAACCAGGAAAGGAATACAAGATCCATGAGGTACATGTCTGCAACACTCAGCCAGTTCTTCACAAGTGCAAGCGGTCGATTAGTGAAACAACTAACAGAGGAATGGCGAGCTTGGAATGAAGATGTTACTGGAAACATGCAATCTTCCAACTTGACGACGATAACACAGCAACACTTTTGCTTACAGTTCAGAAGGCTAAGAATACCTTGACGTGTACCGTGCCGAAAAGGCAATAAACATCAGTATAGTTCAATCCGAACGTGCGTTGTGCGAACGATGAGTCACACCAATAATGAGCCTCGCGATCCAAACAGCTCGGTCTATTAGGCCCGAGTGCGTCAAGGCCGCGTCCTCGGGGGACGCACTGTCCGCCATCTCGCGTCCGACGAACAGGCGTGCTGTACTGAAAAATCAGAAATATGGAAAACAGAACGGGGAAATGCAGGACAGCGAAATTAAAACCCGATGATGCCCTCCGTCAGTATTTATGGATGTATGCGTTTATTCTTCCACAGCGCTTTTAGCAGCAGGTTTTAGAGGCGACGGTACTGAAACTTTGTGGATGCGCTTCTAAGGCTTCTAAGGCACTCACATCCTCAAACCAAGTGTTATTAGCCTTATCTAGACAAGTAACCGCCAACTGGACTGTTTCACAGTATGTTAAACCTGTTTTCTTCATCCCAAAGCAGTTGGGCCCGCACTTCTTTTTGCAGCAAACACGTAAAAGAATGACCCTAGGGATGTAGATAAAATAATCCTCTCTAAAAAGCTTTCTGCAAAAGTGGAGAAAAAAAAAGATGAACAAAGATGCTCTATTTCGTATGAAAACTGCACCTCTCTACAATTGATGTCAGCAAAAATATTCCATTATCGCTTCTATTGCCACCTTCCGACTGCCTCAAATTATCGCCACAACATTATTGCTGCCGCCTGCCGCATACAGTTCCCTTACTTCACCCATACCTCATAGTTTGGTTATTTTTATACAATAAAATTACTGTTACTTTCATAGGTAACGAGTCAGAATGTCTGTATATAGCATTTTCACGTCATTCACAGCATAAGATTTCTTCATGCTGAACACTTTTCTCTCAGCTGACCGTTTGATAAGAAAATCCCGAGAAAACGATCGTGCGAACTGATCAAATAACACCCAAATGCAAATGTTCATTCAGGTCAAGGAGAATGAAAAGAGAACACTTATTCTTCAGGAGCACTTGAAACGACGCTTTCGGTTGAAGCAATGACATTCGGAATAACAGACTATGAGGACAAATATAGCTATCATAACGTGATTTGGCGGCATGAAACATGCATCTGGACACATAACCGCCAAAGTAGACTGCTTCACAGCATCGGTTAGCTGCGACACAACATCATGATCTAATCTTCTCGTCACAATGATCAGAACGACTATTTTAAGCAGATATTAACAAATGTAGTTTCATACAACGGGAGAGGTTGCTTTTATTCCCGAGGACAAAGGCAGCATCTAATTTTTCTGAAGGAAAGCGATATATGGCCCATACAGCAAAAATTCCCCAGAAACGTTTCTCGAAGCGATGGAAAGCAGACTGTACACAAAACCAGTACTCTTCTTCATAGCACCAGCTAAGATAACGGGACAAGGAGCAACGATGGAACATTGTTGTCTGATGTTACTTCGAAGGACGAATATCTAAGTCGAAGAGACTGTGACAGCGCTAAATTTACCTGCACATACATTTTTTTTTCGTTCACAGAGAAAGCCAATTCTCCCAGAGAGAATATTTCGCATGAGCCTTTTTTCGAAACCGTTCTGGTATGTTCAGAAAGACTGGTCATGTAACAATTCCTCCCTTTCCGCCAAATTCCCTGTTCCAATTCCAGGGTACACAAAGAAACGGTTAACAATAATAAATCCGCTAGGACAGACCAGGCGGAACTGGTTATAAAGATAGTTGCAGGAGTAGTGTGCGGAACTGCGGGAAAGTTGTGGGAAGAGCCACCGCTGCAATGGATAAGTGTACCTGTTTTACTTCTGTTCGAAACCTCAATAGACTTTATGATAACGCTGCATTTAATAGCGCGCATATCCTCCGATTTAATATGCACGAATATAAAAAACACATCGGAGCATCATCAACACGGCGCCTCACGTTTTATAAGGATGAATAACGTAAGAAAGGAAATAAGCACTACGGCCGATTTGCGTACTGCGCAGAATCTGGCATTTTTGAGACCTTCAAGGAAGCACTGAAAAAACCGAAATTTATGAATTTTCAACAAATTCTTCATCTCTGCTGCGCTGTTCAATATCTCGAGAGTAATTTTTCATGAGTTTTACGAGGGTGGAGGATGTAATTCCCCCTTGCTTGCCAATCACAGTTTCGATATCATCCAAAAGACAGACATCACATTAGAACTACTCATCAGCAAAAGTAGCCGTCATGAAAAATACTTTACCAGATTTACAGCAAAATATGGAGTATGACAACAGTGTTCAGGAGGCCTATGTAATGACAAAAAAAAACCGCCAATTAATTGAATGGCTTATGTGGCATTCTAAGCAAAATGATATATTTCAACGATAAGCGAAAACAGCAGCCCGCCTGTATTTCAAGAAAGAGCAGATATTTCATCAGCTGACTACGATGACAGTCTTAAAATCAGCTGATGTTGCCATCAACCATTCTGCATTAATGGTCGTGGTCAACGAGATCGTCACTAAGCAAAGAAAAGCAAACTGCAACCGTTCGCACAGACCGATGGTTCAGCTGAGGTCCACTTGTAGCACAACTCTGTCTCATGCCCTCGACTTACGCCTCTTTCTGCTCTTCACTCGACGCACACATCCGTTACGCATGATTTGCATTTAACTATCCGAAATGCTCTTGCGAAGATTCAATATTCATCCTGATAAATGAGGAACAAAAAAATAAACTCCTTCCCTAAAAATATTTCGATTCGACTGCTTCCAGCAATTTCGTGCAAGCCTAACCACCCTTCTTTCGCCCTTCAGTAAATGTTAACGCAAAGGCAAATGAACACCGGGAACGAAAAGGGTGAAAGAGAAAAATATTTGCATCTCGCTGTATCAAACTGTCAACAACATTCACTTCCGCATTGTCGCTTCGGCATGCATAACGTTCTCAACTTTTACCTTCAAAGCTCGAACTGTTAGCAGCCACCGTGCACACAAATCGACACATGACTAAACACCGTGCCGGAGGGCTTTCCATCTTTATAGCCCACCGCTTAAACGCTGACTTATTGAATTCCGATGATGACATCGCGAATCATATAACGGGAGGTCTCATAAGAGAGAAAAATCAGCGAGCAAGTGCAAACAGACCGCTATGTGATGAGATGCGCATTGTCGCTCACGTTTGGAACGAAACAGCGTAACCGTACTCGAATATTGTCGTCCACTAAAACAAACAAACAACAGTTGGCACTGAGTATACCGTATATGGTAGCACAGCCTGCACGGTTACGCTACGATTTTGCGTAGACAGCACATAGTCGAATGACACTTCCTCCTTCCCATTACCTAAGCAAAATCGGTACTACAAAACAGAACATCGTAGCGGTGATGAACGTAGCGGTGTTGCGAGATGCCGAAATTCTCGCTAAATGCAATGAGAGCAAAACGCTCACTGAATTAGCGCATTTATAATAAAGCCGTCACCTTTGAAAGTAGTTCCGCAAAACAACTGCTTTAAAGCTTTCTAAGACGGTGGAGCAAAATATGCAAATATGGAAATGATTCAGCCTCAGATGCGGACAGTCAGACCAATCGGTCCTATGTGAAGTGTGACAAGAGTTGAGATGAGTAGTATCTGATCCCAGTAACACACTATTTGCTTTAGTCAATGCTGAGGTCATTGTGACCACTACGTGAAGCAGCTTCACGGCTCTACCATGACAGGTTAAAGCTTCGGTAAGCTACCTTTCAGACGCAGGGATAGGCTGAAATAAAAACGCACTGCCGATAAACTTTAAACGACGCGTCTAAACAACTTTCGCGCCGACCACAGGTTTCAAGAAGACCGTGCAATAATGATATCGATGCTAAGGTCGACTGAATACTGCTCAAGAAACGAACAATGCAACTGCGACTGCCGTACTTGAGACGCTGCTATATAGTGGAACGAAACATGGGACTCAGTTGAGTGAGGAAGGAGCGAACGTAGAGAAAGCGCATAAAAAATTGACTTTTAAAATGACGTACGTGCATCCCCGCAAATAACATCAGTTCCAAAACGGCACAGCCACCGCGATATAGTAAAGGCAGCAAATAAGAAATCATCAAGCCTCCTGATCCCTTCAAATGCCTAATCGAAATTGACAGTCATAGCTAAAAATGACCAGCTTATCAAATGAGACACAAAATGAAAACACCACATTCCTTAGAAGATAAAAGATAGCGAATTGATGAAAGCTACTTACGCGTGAGGATCACAGCGTTCGTGCGGATAACAGCGATGAAAGGGCTTCATGATGTTCATTTATTGCATTGTACGGCTGGAGGCAAGCATAAGTTCACCTCAAATTCCTGCAACCGCCCTGCAAATTGGTGATTTGTGAAAAAGGCAACGACGGTTCTGTCGGATCTTTTATTACAGCGAACAATCCTTTTTGAGACAAACGAAAAGCATAAGTAAATCAATCAAAAGACTCAGAGTTGCAAATTTAAACGTAAACATACTTTACGAAAAATTTTAGCTCCATGCGTAAATTCCTAAAATGGTCATTCTTTGCACGAGGGATCGCAGTGAAACGTCGGCAATAGATGGATTTGCCTAGCCGAGAGCAACAAACAGGCATACAATGAGCCTTCACGGAATCTGCTTTGTGAATATTGGTGAACTCCAACAGCACAACATTCATGGAAAGCTGGCAATTGGCATCTTTCTATCGTAGGAGGGAACAACCATTTTCCACGTAGAATACGTATTTGGAACCAGGAAAACTTCGTACGACGGCAACTATCGCTACACTGCCCCAACCTGAACTCTCCCGTTTCTCGTCAGAGGATTCTCACTTCCTGCACTAAGATAAAACGAGGATAGACTTTTTGCTAGAAAATAGAGCCGTTCCGTTCAAATGTAGCCGTGTTGCTGCGATTCACGACGTCATCGATGCATTTAGGCACAGGCGTACGTTCAAGGAGAAAGACCGCGCGCGTCTTCGGCGATCGATGCGATCCCCAGTTGCACAGAAATGAAGGCGTCTCAATTAAAGATTTACCATATGGAAATAAAATTCGAGAGACGACTTTCACAACATTTTAAAGAGCACTAAGAACTTCATCAGAGCCATTTAAAATCTCTAATGCAAATTTCTTACGTGCAAATAACATCAACTGCACGTCGCATTATCTTTCATGACGGAGTGCTAAATTCATTTAGCGCCTTGAAACCTTAATGAATTAGTGCAATCAATCATAAGTTATACTAAATCGCAGCGGGCTCTTCATTAACGGATCTTCCATGCTGCTAAGATTCGACAGTTGCGGGTTTTGTTCATTTCATTTCTTTCGCGTCTAGCCAACCCCATAATGGACACCGTAAGTTCTTTTCATAGTAAAGAGCCAGCCGATGCCTTCAGCGTACGGCTAATTGCATTGAAATAATCTGATCCCATACATTAATTAATTGCTTTCGGACTCATACCCGTTAGGGCTGACTCGAAGGCGAAATGTCCCATCTGCGAGAATTCCGATTTACATGGCACGCGAACACGAGTGGTTACGAAGCAAGAAATCTTCGGTGCATGCAATCATCTGAGTGCGCAACTCTAGTTAACCAGATCGATAAGTAACATGTGGAGGTGATCATAAGGACGGGGCTATTAAGAGCACTCGTTCCGAGCAACTAATCTAGAATGGTTGGGCAGATGAAGTACTTGCCTCACGTGCACGTTGCCTGTTCACCGACTCGTGTTCACTCCAAGTCGATCAGAAGATAGGTGAATGAGCGACGGTTGTAGTAAGAGTTGATGGGAACTATTTTCACACCCCGCCATCATAGCAAGCCATTTCTCGCACCCGAAACATTCCAAGTGAGAGCTTGTTGAAACGATACCTGCACATCCAACAACGCAACCCATTATTAGATCGACTAAAGCGGATCGGAAGCTTGTTAACGGCATAAGCCGCATGCAGTACTCAGCTTCCAGAAAACCAATGGGCAACCTTTTTGCACATTGCCGCTAGGATGTTAACGGCTGCTCCAAGCATAGTTATTTATCACAAGAAAAGCTCCTGGCATAGTTCTCTTGAGTTGCCCCCGATAACTCTCTCTACTTCATAATTCACTGCCGATAGAACGGAATTCTTCATGAAGCACAGATCATTCACATCACATTCAAATCAATAAGGTCGATACCGTGCACGGCATTCAACAACGTAAGTAGTCCGTATATTTTACAAAACAACGTTCGAACAATTAATTATCCCCTTGAGAATGGAACAGATAGCAGAGAAGTGGATCATCGTTGATACAGCGAGTGTTTAGCATAGATAAAAGAACTGCATTATAAATGCAGCATACCGCCCTAGGAAAAAATGATCTGCAATAATGAATTCGGTGAAACAAACGATATCCTACCAAACGTCAACTGCAAATAATTCTGCCAATATTCGTTCCTCGTAATATACCAAAAAGTTCGATATCAACGAATGTGCTTTTAGAAAATATGGAAAAACAGGATCAATTTCTACGAACACATTTTAACTGCTCTCAAAACAACATGCGCACCTATTCCACAATAGTACTTCAATACTTGAAGTTTAGTAAGGACCACGCATCTAGCTACGTTCACTCGATCTTCGTGATACCACCGCCTGTCTGTTCTTGATAGACCTGAAAAACGGATATTTTTTATGCAACAAAAAGCCTCCATATCTCAGTAGCCCATCATATATAACAAACTTCAAGTGACCCACCTCTGGTCTACACTCTCTTCAACGATTTAAATGCTGACACAAGATGTCAGTACTCTCGCTTGCAGACCCACCACATTTCTTGTACCAATAAAATAATGCGTTTCGTCGTGCACAGTGTGCTTAATCCTCGAAATGTGCGAGAGCTAGCAAAAAGGTCGGAACAGAGCTAGCATTTGCAGTCGCTTAATTCGCCCAAATACGTAAACTTTCCATGTTGGTTAACCGCATATATCAAACTGTCGCTACTACTACACGTTTGCTCATGCATGCCTCACCCGCTATTATGTTTTTAACTCGTGCTGCATGCCACTACGTGCGAGAAAACAGCGTTTACATAAAGAGGGAAATATCGTTAACAAACTCTATTCGATTGAATTAATGAAATTAGTGGCCTGGACGGGAATGGCGAATAGATGCACCTCAACGACATCCTCATTCTCCATCCCGAGCCCTTCTGGCGTATCGTCGTCACTGATGCGTCGTCCGTCGAAAATGAAACGAAGCGCACCCACCACCACCTTCAGGTGATTCGCATACGATTCTTTCACTTTTGCCATCCTAGTCTTGTACTTGACACGGAAATGCATTTCACCTCCATCCTTTAAAAACCACTAGTTCTAACAAAAAGAACCTGCCGATTTTAATTTCACACTTTATGGATAAAATCACGTTTCGCAGTCACACTTTACAACGCTTTAAACAAACCATGCATCAAGCAATTCGTACTATCTCTAAACAGTAACGTTCTGCTTCCGTTTCGGTGTACCAAATGTTGAAGGGGCATATTTCTCTGCCTTCACATCCACATCCTCGCTCAAGAACATAAATGCACCAATGTTGAAAAATAATAAATAAACTCAACTACCTTCGCCACCCAAAGTTAGCACCAACTTCCCACTGGAATTTCACGAGAATTTTCGCGAAACAGGTCCAACATACGCAATAACGGCCATCCAAACAAAAGTACAAATTGAATCCCATTCCAAATGCCGATGTAAAGACTGCCCATTCGTGCTTAAAGAACATAAAAGGGAGAATCGAGGGAGAATGGTACGTCTGTCAAAAGCACTCACTTGTCCAACTACTTTCAACTTCAAAGATTCAGAAAGTGCTGGCGGTGCAGCTGGTGCCCTTGAATCTCCAGCTTCTTGCGATTCGTTGTCGACCATCTTTTGAGCGAACCTAATGGTTGGCGATCACTGAAATGTTCCTTTCATTAACATATCGATGTCAATGACACTGCGCACCATCCACATCAATAAAGCCGACCATCATTCAACTGGGACATTGTATTACTGAGTTGTTGTCTCGTTACACTAATGCCATCAAAAATACACAAGAAAGTGCTCCCGATTTCTATGATATTTCAAAACTAAAAGGAATTCAAGCACAACTTCAAGTTACATGTCCGAGAAAATGACCTCACAATAAATTAACCGACCTAGTGCAAAACAAGTTGAATAAGCAAACGAATCTATATAACCGTTTATGGCCATCGATTATTCTTGAAAACCTAACAATTACCCCATCGTCGACCCTATCTTTCTCACGTCCCTCTTCTCCTGCTTATGTGTGGTAAAGAAAGTTGATTTTGTTACCTCTTTGTTAAAAGATATTCGGAAAAACCCTAAGCCTTTACTTAGACCCCCCCCCCCCCCTCCATTTGGTTGCACACCGAACATTCAATGTGACGTATTTTCACCGCACTAAATAATTATTTGTTGACTTGTCCCCCACTTTCTTCTTTCGCAAGAATACGTCAGACCGTCCCGCGAAGCTGAGCCGCCTTCCAACAAGCTTCAGTTAATTTTAAAATTAACGAAGAACACACGAGGCAGCAATCTACCTGAGTTTCTACAAATTTACCACAGCAAAAGCCTGTCACAAGTTGGTATGAGAACGGATAGATGTTCGCCAGATGAACTCATTCAAACGTTGGCAATCTCTGGTTTCCAAGGGCTTTTTACTTCATCTAAACTAACAAGGAAAATTAACCACACAAAACTTCAAAAGAAACTCCCTCCTCAACGACATTTCACCTTTCTTGATGAGGCAAAGACCGACATACGGAGAAAAAGAGAGGCTGTATGCGGAGAAAAAACCCCATCACTGAATTCAAACATGTCGAGATTTAAATCGAATCTCAGTTTTCTGAAGTCCGTCGCGTGATCCAAGAAGCAAGTGCGCCTCTCCCCAATCCACTTCAAAACGCTGCAATCTTCCCTGCAAAACCAGCACTTAAGCAATGTAGCACGAAGAGCTCTAAGGAACAAGCTACAAATGAGCGCAAGCTAACAATTTAAGCCCCCATTAAACTAATGGACACAGCACATCACGACCGGGTGTAAAACACTCCCATCTATGAATGGAGACAACATGCAAACCACTAACGACGAGGAGAATGCGATGGTGGATAAAACGGCGACCCGTAAATATTGTGCTTCTGTCTCCATCAAGTGCTAGTGAGCGTTGCCACCCACCGCTACCCTCCCCCTTCTCACTATTAACTCTTTTGCAAAAAGCGGCTAACTTCGTTCAATTGCATTCATGGGAGAATATCCAAATTACGGTGTTTGGCTAATATTATCATTAAACTTCCGACAAATCGGTAACCAAGAAGGTTACAGTCCAGGACAACGACGGCCGGGTGAGGACGCCCACACACGCTTGGGAGCGAAAAAAAATTGAAAACGGATCGAAGAGTTTAGCCACAAGCACATGCGTAGGAGAGAGAGAAGTGGGGAGACTGAGCGTCTCCAGCGAGCGATGCGGTAACGGTCACTAAATTATGAAAAAGCAGGGAACCGGAATTTGGTGAACTGAATTCATGAAACGACAATCGACGATTTAATGAAGTGATCCAATCGCCCTTACCTGCATTAAACTCCACGAGTGGATCTTCCACGCACCGATTATGAATCCTTCAGTTCCACAGTTCCACGATTCCATCACGTCATTTCTTCCCCGTATAGGCATACCGATAACGGACATTGAAAGTTCGTTTGATGGTAACCGAAGCTTTCATAGTCTAGTTCATTGCACTGACATAATTTGACTACAGCAGCATTGCTCTCCGAGATAAACCAGTCAGGACTGTGACGGAAAAACAGTTCAAATGCGATGTGCCCACGATTCGAAGAATTGCGAATTGCATGGCAGGCGACCACAATTGGTTGCAAACGAAACCTTCAATGTAAGCAGTCGTTTGAAGTGCGCAGCTCTGGCCAGAAAAGCTAGTTCATAAGACGTGGTTGAGATCGTAAAGAAAATGGGGCTATCAACGGCATGTCCAGAAAGGCTGAATGATGTTTAGAACTGGCCTCATGTGCAAGTTACTTGCCCATCGATTCACGTTCATTCCAGGACAATCAGAAGATAGGTGAATGAGCGACCGTTGCAGTCAGAGGTGATGGGAACTATTTTCACACCCCGGCATCATGGTAAGCCGTTTCTCGCACCCGAAACATTCCAAGAGAGAGCTTGTTGAAACGATACCTGCACATCCAACAACGCAACCCATTATTAGATCGACTAAAGCGGATCGGAAGCTTGTTAACGACATAAGCCGCATGCAGTGCTCAGCTTTCAGAAAGCCAATGGGCAACCTTTTTGCACATCGCCGCTAGGATGTTAACGGCTGCTCCAAGCATAGTTATTTATCACAAGAAAAGCTCCTGGCATTGGAATGTGACGTTAACATTGGACAGCGAGCGATTCACTTCGGTCTTTCAGAGTATTCCCGTGATGCATCAAGAAAACGAGACATCATCACCCAGATGTCCGAACGATTCTCATCACGTTCACATATCGCAGAAGACCGAACGCTGGATATTTGTTGTTTCGAATGTTATAAAACAGTCCACTGCTTCAGGGGAATCCCTCAACGATGCGTTCAAACGGCAGCTGTGGTCATAATTGAGTGAGGGTAGATTTCAGAGGTGTTTCTCGACACAGCCACAAGTAACAATACGGACGAAATGCAGAACCGGACACAGCCCTGAATGCTATGGATACTCTGCGTTGGGGGAACCAACATTCCTCAACGGCTGCAACCAACATTCCTGAGTGGCTGCAGCGCTATGCTTCGACCTAGACATCCATATGTGCACTGCAACGGATGGATTCTGCCATCGCCCTACTTTACTTTGAATACTTAAACAGTCGCGATTTCGTCGATTTCATCATTCCCCCCAACGACACAGCTGGCAACTCTCCCACTTATAGCGATCCTGAGCCTTCCCCTTCCAAGTAACTACATATAGGCGCTTCAGCGGATCTTGCTCTCTTGTCACGTTTGCCGCGTGGTCGTTCTTCGTCTCCTGGTTACCGCTGGAAGATTTGCTCAGTAGATCTATAGTCATCTAACCTGGGTATATGACCAGCCCGATAGTTTTCTTTTGTACATTCATTTAACAATGTCCTTCAGCACGTATCTGGAACGCAACTCTTCGTTTGTGGTGTGTTGCAGCCTGTTGATACTTTCTATTCTCCTTTCTATTGCTCGTTTGCTTTTTCCAGCGGATATGGTACTCCACGCTCCATACCCTCACATAAGAACACGGATGGCCGTCGAAGTGAGGAGTTTATCATTGCGTCGTAACAGATATCGTTGAGCTTAGTGAATATTAGACAGTGCGCTCTTTTCCAATGCATAATTCTTGACCCAAATCGCCGCTTATTTGAGATGCACCCTAAGTCTGCAAATTGTTCCACGAGGTCGATATTTTCACAGTCGAATTTCACTAGGATACTAACAACACAGTGTGTTTTTCATCCACTTCATTCTGCATTCGGAAATGCTGAGCCCAGTTTTCTTGGCATTCTTGTTGTTGAGCTCGTTCACTGAATACTGCAAGTTCTTTGGATCATCGGCCATCAGTACCACTTCGTCCACAAAGAGAAGCGTTTGGAGTTATCATTTCCTGCCTACATGGAAACCATCTGCAGTCTTCATCTTTCTCAGGTATGCTCCGGGAGCTGATAAGAAGGATATTGGGAAGCAAATGTCTCCTTGTTTTGCGCCTCTTCCGACTGATAAGGATGCTTCGCAGAAATAGCTACTTCTGGCTCGATAAACGATATTCCTTGCATCGCTTTCCTCGCCATATCATCAGACATAAGCATCACATCTCCGATTCCGTCCGTAACAAGCTGTCAATTGAAATAACACAAAACTCGCGACGTTTCAAGACTGGGAGAGGATCAATTTTTAGGTGTTCCTAACTAAAATAGCACAAAACTTGCACTATCTATATGGTGTTTTTTGTCAATAATCCCTGCCATACCTGAGATTCCAGATGTTTGCTTTACCTCTCTAGAAAAAATCGACGATCCTGTTCATACACGACACCTGCTGCAAGTGATCAGTGATGGGGTTTCCGCGACTCGTCGGGCGATTGCTTAATACACCACTCGCGCAGTCAACAATGTCAGCATATGTCAGTCTCTGTATCGCTCCTATTTGGACCCAGCTGTTTATGTCAACTTCCACAGGCGGATATATCGGTGACCCCAGAATCTGTGTCAGTTGCGTGTCATGCAAGAAACTGCTCTCATAGAAACGTTCTCGTCTTTGTCTCAGATTATCAATAATTCCGATAGGGCATTCAGTGCTCTTTAACATAATTTGAAACTTGTTTTCCGAATATCGTTTCTTCACGCTATACTTTTATATTCACTGAGATGCTTTCATTACTGAGGGACCAGGATCGCATCCTCGCTGGGGACGTGCGCGGTCTCCTTCCGTCTCTCTTGCGATGACGTTTGCGGCTAGTATGCTCGCAAAACTGTTCACGTTGACCATGCAATGTCTCTAATGTGGTGCGTCACTGGAAGCTGCTTCTCAGATTTGAAAGATTGTACGTTACTAGGCATTGCTGAGGTAGATCACAGTATACGAAGCACAACATGTTTTGCATGCTCTTTCCATTCCTCGTGATATATATCATCGATGTTCAAGATTTATTCTGTGCAGCACTAGACCCCCTGCTAACACATCGAAAATCTATCCACCATTGAACGACCCTGTTGAATTTCCCACATACCCGGAAGTGCAGTGCATTAATATCTCCCAAGAAAAATGCTAGACTCCTCAAATCAACTTCTGCACACTGGAGGATCAGATTCTTTCTTGTGCCCATGAGATTCTTTTTTCTTAACCTTCGTGTTTTAATCGACCTCGGAATTTGGTGGGTGGTCTTACCGTTGTTGTGAAAAGCCACGGAAGACTGCGAGCTGATCCCCTTCTCCTAAATGTCGCTCAATCCTTCACTGTCTCAAAGACGCTCATTGCTTAACCTTGAAAATGTGCCGCTCAAGTTTAGCCAGCAGAATGCACTTTGCAGCTTTAAAAAAGAGGACTTCCCGCTCCGCTTTCTCTTCAAAAAAAGCTAGAAGAAAATCAATTCAAGACAAAACTCTGGTTAGGCACTGCATCAAAATGTAATACCTCAAGAAAGGACCACTAAATAGTCCTGGAATCAGCTTATTTCACAAACGGCAGCATCCTCGCCCGATCCCATGTTACGTCATGCACAGGCACAACATCCATTTCTCACTTCAGTAATTAAGTTCGAGCACACTTTACATCATTCAAACCACCTAAACTGCCGACAGAATATAACTACTGCTCCCAACCAAATCCAACAGCCCCCAATTTCCGACCACCTTCACAAGTAGCGCTTCAAGGGTCGGCAACAAATATTCCTCGAAATTCAGCGAGAGAGACGCAAAAGAAACAGGAACATACATGACGATTAGGAAACGTCGGTCTGAAAAAAAAGACAAAGCAAAGAAAGGGCATGCAAGTCTCCAACGAACGATTTAATACGCAATTCATTATCAGAGCATTCGGTAGCCGCACAAAGATAGCATAAACGAAGGTGAAGAAACTGCACTGAGATGAAAAAACAAAGAACAAACTGCGCGGAAGTTGAAACACCGCTTCTGAAGTGGAATGACGACAACATCAAAACACTGAAATTCTCACTCGCGCGAGCGAATTCTCATAGTTTCTTATAAGAAATAACACACGTTCGCTTACAACAAAACATAGTGCACAGCAATAAAAAATGATTGCAGCCGAAAACACAATAACAGTAAGTACGGCACCAGCTTTACAGCCTCCCGCTGTCCACTTCCACTTCTTGGAGGCAATGAGTTACCCCATCTGAAGCGGGAAATACATATGCAACCGCCTAACTGGCCTAACAGAAAATCGTCCAGTTAAAACAACGTGTATGCGGCACAATATCGAATAAGACATGAATAAAAGCGATAACCTAATGTGTTTAAAATAAGCATGAAAAAAACTGATGTAGAGGCTGATGGATCACAGGTGGGAAAAGAAAAAAATCGGACAAATGAAATTTCAACAAATATACCACAAAACTTATCACAGAACAAAAGCCTACCAAAGCACATTATGGACAGATCCTCTCAAATGGGCAAAATCTATAAGCGCGATCCGGCAACTCAGCTCTTCGCTAACGGTCACTGCAATAAATCAATGGGCAGCTTACTGTACTTCAATCCATGGAAGACAGTGTGGAAGAAAACTTCATTATCTCATGACTCGTTACGGTATCTCTCCATAGCTCGCTTGCCAAGTTATACCTGAAATTAATGCGTTCCAGCAAGATCTTGCTTAAAACTTGCAAATTTAACCGGAAAGTTGGAGTGATCTTGATGTGAACATGAACTGTCTATGAAGATACTTGCCACGATGCCCACAAAGAATGAAGTAAAAGAATTGGGAGCCTAGATGTCTAGACTTGTCTCATTGCAAGCATAGACCCCTGTCTGTAAATAAACATTTATTGGGGAACGAAAACGTGGACAGTGAGCCATTCGCTCACCTCCGGCCACTGCAACTTGGTCTACCTTTTAATGCGACCAAAACTGCCTAGATACATTTCGTGTAAAACGCAATAAAATATATATAGGAACGCACATGTGTGCAAATATATACATATGGAAGCGCTCATATACCTGCCCTTATAGGTATAAATACGGATAGGTATACATGCATGCACATGTGCAGCTCCCGTTTAATGAATCTGCGAACACAATGTTGACGTGGACTCCTCCATCGACATAAAAAATGTTCCCAGGGATTATGACAAATAAGATATGAAACTTTGTGGAAAGGCGTAAGTGTAGATAAGACGCAATTGCGATTCGAGGAGTGCAGTGCCGTTGAATCTTTAGTTAGTGTAGTTCCGCTAGTGGGAATTCGAGATCAACTCTAGAGCAGTTTATGGCGAAGATGCCCTCTCCCAAATTGGAGAGCAAAGTATCACTGAGATGGAAATTCTATCTAAAACCATATCCTCTATGCCGATCCGCAAAACCAATCAATCCTGAGGCAGCTGCGTATGCGAACGGAACAGTGAATCATTGACAACTGCCTCCTTTTCCAGACATAAAAGAGCAAAGGTGGCTGTCGGATACTCCATCATTACTATTCATTCATCACGACTGTTCTCACCACCGTCAACTGTTCGGAAAGTTCATTCATAGAAACTGCGTTCACTTGAGATAATGATCAAGTCCCCCACTGTCAGGACATAATGCAGCTGTTCCGAAAAGAACGGACCGTAACGCTTAACAAGACCTCCAACTGTTACTGGCATTCGGAGACAGAGGACGCCTCAAGCAAATTAGAAATGTTCGTTTTTTGATAAACGGCAGCCTTACTCGGGGCTTTGAAGTGCGGAAGTTTCCGTAAGAGATAAGCTAACTGAAGGTACCTTTATCTTATAAGACAAAGCTCTCCATTCAAAACCCTCCACTTTCGATCACCGCGTCAAAGGTTGCCGATTCACGCAACTTTACCAGCCACAACCTAGTCCGAATCTGGTAATTTTTTTTTTCCTAAAGAGCTCGTAAAGTGCAATTTTTTCTCTGAGATTCGAAATATCATTGGCGAAATAGGTATGTAAGCGATGAGCACCTACATCACCTTTGACAGCCTATTTGAACTTACATGAGAAATTGTCATTTCTCAGCTGTTTGAAAGCGTTAAAGGATATATGTCAGAAGTGCATTGATGTTCAACGGCGTGGCATTTACCCATTTTCCACAAGTGGCTGCAGAGAGAATACGCCTTATTCCACTGTTCTGGCTGACCGTGACCCTGAGGGGAGAGAGGGACAGGAGAGGAGGGAACAACCGTTCCCCCTTTTAAATCACTTAAAACTTATAAGCACTGCTTTATGCAAAAGAGTACCGTGAAGACTACAAACGAACAACTATCGTGAATAACAACCTAGGCTTTGGACAAGGAAAGACAATACGGAGCTGTAAAGAATACTAATACAGCATGTGAGAGAAGTCATTTCCTATCGCGATATGTTTACCTAGCAAGACGCAAGAACAGCGCTGTAGGCATGAAAGCCACGTTTGAAGCACCAAGCAGCTGCAGCGGAATTTCCGAAAAACAGCAATGGGTTTCTCGTAGACAGGAGAGGAGACTATGAGGCAGCAGGACTTTATCCCAGCCTGAAGGTGCGCTTTAGTACTTGGGTGGCAGCTCGCTCTTTCTCTCCTTCTCCGATTATCACTATGAAGAACTAGAAGTGAGCGAAACGGAATTTGTCGAAGTGGGTCCGATGCATCACAGACTACAGCTACGACGAGTTTCTTTAGCGAACCGGAACCCAAGTTCAACTGTCAGCGCGAGCTATAAGTAACTATAGGGAACCAAACTCCATATTTCGAAAGACAAACAAGTTCGACGAACATGATATTTCCAGAAAACAGTGTTCAGCTCAAGAGAAGAGATCCCATCGTTGTCTACGCAGCGTCTACATTTCCTCATCCTTCAACGATATGAAATGATTACGTCAAGTAAAAATCGAACGCGATCGTTTTCATCCAAACGGCTTCACAATAAGACTACTATGAACAATCTTAAGAAGTGAAACCAGCGCTTTTCGGTGAGACTGCCGCCGTCGAGCGCGAAACTGCTTCTCGGCAGACCTTGAAGACTGGTTCGAAGAGTGCGCAATACCAACTCGTAATCAACCACAAGGGAGAGCGAGCGGGGATCGTCTGCTGACTGTGTGGAAGGAATAGCTGAAACCGATCATCACTTCCAACTTATGGAACTGCCATACTTGGGTAACCAAAAATTACAACACTATCTGAAAACTGGTACAACTCAAAGGCTTTTTACGCCATCTGCCAGAAACCGCTAAAAAGATGATTGCAGTGGTCCAGCTCATTGGTATTATTTCATCCCACTCATTTAAACGTCCGCTCCATTGCTAACGAATACATGAATGCAGCTGAACACATACGAAATCAAGATAGACCTTTCCTAGATCTTGGCTTTATATCAGCCAGCAAAACATAGTTCACATCCGTTTTGATGCCTTTATAAACGTCACGTCCCATTGATCCAAGATTCAGACATCCCTCAACGTTCAGCCTCGACTTGGCAAACATCCCTCTCAGGAGCCTGCATCGATAACGCAGTGTCACCGGCTCGAAATCTTCCCATTTTGCGCGCTGATGGACCAAAACTGTAACCTTTTACGATAAAGATAGCACGAAACCTGACCAGGAAGTGCACAATTATTGCGCTAACCTTCGACCCTTGAATACGCCCTTTCAATCAGCGAATCGACTGTTCTGATAGTAACTTCAACATAAAATCCCCAATCTCACCCCCCCCCCCCCTTCCCCTTCTGTCCTACTTCCCTCCTCCTTTTTCTCTCCAATTAAGGTAGAAAGGATGTTTGCAGCACTCACAATCATGGGAACGTCGCAACTAGACGCTTTAGATTAAGAAAAAAGAAGCAGAGAGAAAAGGTGAGATGTGACCGTTCATGTTTCTGAAAGTGTGGTGTCAAATCTGCAAAGACAACATCGAGTTCCGATAATTCAACTTCCTAAGTCGGCTTTCGGCCGAAAAGTCAAATATTCCCATTCGAAGACAATCACTGATCGGATCAATTTTAGATAAATTAGAAAACGAAAATAACGGACCAAGATTGACGATTCTGTGAGGATTGAACTTGAAGCTTTCATATGTGCAGACTGGCACGAACCGGAGCATTTCAGATGTGCGCAATACACGAATCAAATCGAGATCGATAAACCAATCGACACAAAGCAGAAGAGTGTGGCATACTTGCATCATGAACGCGATCAGCTGAAGCGACTGAAACGCAATCAATTTAAATACGCTCCTTCACTCCAACCTCAGAGCCTTCTTAGACATGGTCTCCGATATGAGACTGCTCACTTATGCAAACGTTCCGCTGCAAAACATGTCACTACGACCATTGCTAGGACGTCGGCAAAATAGCACTCCCAGTTCGAATTTCTCGAAGCAGCAAAACAACAAGACAAAATGACTCATCCAACTGCAACAATCACAAAATAAAGACCCTCACTGAACCGCCACGTTTTCCGCAGTTAGCACAATCTGCTGCCATACTGGTCGCCTTTGAGACGTCGCGACAATTCCCTATGACATCGAGAAATAAATTCCTACAACCAGCATGGATAAGCAGAGGGATTTTTTCCACAGAAATCTCTGAGACAAGAAAAACGAGCAACACGAAATACTGAAGTTGGAAAAAAATCAAAGCAAGCGACCAAATCCAATGCAAATCCTGACATTACAGCTGCTGTTGTTCCATGCGGTTAGCATTTTCCTCTCTTCAAACTCTCGTATCTATAACGAAGAGTGGTTGTCAAGAGCGGGGAGGAGGAAGGGGTATTGAGGGCGAAGACAGAGAGAACGGAATTGAAATGACGCAAGTTGGGAACCAAATACCATGGAAAAAACCGAATACAGATTTTATTATTTTAGAGCAAGCTTGACCAAATTAGCACATTCATTAGAAAATGACTTCCTAAAACTTCTAGACGTCACCCCCCAACGAATGGATCACCTCTATACTATATTACGCTAATCAAACATATTACACTTCTTTGTGGAGTAGAAGCAATTAAAAACGGCATAATCCTCCCGGCTATCGAAAACGAAACATGCAACATTTGAAGAAAATATCAGCTAAGAGAATATGAAGAAGAAGCTGATACGAAGAATTGCAATTAATTGTGAAATAATCGTTTTTTTGTCGTCGTATGGCTGCACATCAGGCTCAGCAATGAACCGCACAAGTACAACACTCGATGATACAATGACTTAAGAACACGATGCAAAGATCACGAGATTCTGACAAGAGTTAATCAAGTGAAATCTCTGCTCGAATGTGCCAATAATGTGCGACGCCATCGACAAGCAAGGACAACGTTCACGTTGCAGACAGTTGAAATTTGAGATTACACTGCGACGAGAGGGAGAAATGAGTATGACCTCATTCAGCCGTATGACCTGCTCATGAAGCATTGCAAAAACTCGGGGGAAGGGGGAGGGAATAACAACGATAGTCTGTGTAAATCTAATTTGCATTTTAAAGAAAGTAACCAAATGTAGCAGCGTTCGACGAGAACTGATCAATTTAAACTGCAAAAAGCACCAACTCGTCCAACAAGCCCGCTCCGCTTCCAAAATAAAGAGACTGCAATTAAATGCCAAACATTTAAAAATTCTCTGCGGTGAATCTTTTTTGTTGATTAGTTGTTGAAAAACTTCTGCCGACGTTTCCTTTGATAAGGGAGGGGAGAAGAGGGATACTATCTTCTTCTCTTTCATACTGGACTGACCATACAGACGATGGTAAATAAAAAAGAACGGAATGAACCTCGACTTCGACGAAGTTCTCCATTCTATTCTCGAAAGATTCAGGAACCCTCGCTGGAATACCTCGAAGTTCGTCGCGAATCATTTCATCGAGGACGGATGATGAGAACGATGCCTAAATTGCGCTCACTAACACAGCGACGTCATGGCGGGACTGCGCAAGGTTAAGAGGTAAGAATTACGATCAGAGGAGAGAGGAAATCAGAATCAGAGAGGAGCTATCAAAGCCTAAATGCGCTTATTTCAAATGCTGTCCTGTCGGTCTCAGCTGAGTGCCGTTACGTCACACTGCAGTTCAGTACACAACATTCGGTCCGAAAGTATGATAAAATGTATTTGAAACCAACAGCAAACCTACAAGCAACTGAGAAGCAGGAAACGCATAATATAGACAGACTACCGCCAATTTTGAAATTATTTCTCTAGCCATGACGTTTACTATGACCATTCGCTCGTCGTTAGTTGACTTTTCGTAGAACTCTTTCATTCGTAGCTCTATCAAACCAAGAAAACTTCATAATATGCAGAAACGGCTTAGTCTTCGCAATACAGCCATACTTAGAGAACCTGACCGATGCTACACAACAAATATATTTCACCTGACAATCGAGTAGGATGAGCCTCGATTTCGAGATGTAAATGCTGATCTTAGAGGATTGATAACGACACAATTCAACTGCCTCGAGGGATGCAGGTCGAAATGCATAATACCTTAAAGGAAGGAGAATTCAGCTATGCTCATGCTGCAAGTTATCATATTTTCAAGGCGGCACACTACACTTTCCTCAGCCACACGGTAACAATCATTTGCTTCACCTCATATGCACTCGAAGAAGATGACCTGCAAGAACAAGCACTTTACACATGTTTTCTATTTGACTGTCATGCCTCAGCATTCACAGGTGACTCCGCTGCAAGCAGCGCCCACGCAAATCGGCGACGATCATAATCGACGCCGTTTGAAAAAGCCACTGCGAAAATAACATAAAAAATCACCTGTACATGTCTTGATGGTCGTTACCCGCCAGCATACTCAACAATGTTGATTTGCCAGTTCCCTGAGGGCCTATCGCACCAATCACCGTGAAATTCGTGTTAGAATCCGACAGATAATCCTATAAAATGGTCAAGTTAGAAGAGAATATAACCATCCACTGTAAAACGGTTACGTTTACGCCCATCCAATAACTCCGAGCTCCTCAACATTCTGCCATGCACGAGAAAGGAAGAATTATTCACCACCCTCAGTGTTCCCACTGATTACAATCACAAACTTATCTTCAGAAGCCAATTAAAAGCTATACATCCGTGTATCTAACATACATACATGGAGCGGCATACCTATATAGCTTTAAGCCTTGAAATAATGAGAATGCATATCACTTCGGCGTGAAAAAAAAATCCATAATACATGACAAGGAAATAATAATCCCACCATTCATAATGTTCGTCTAGGCCAGCTGTCAGTGTCCAAAATACACAAGCTAGGATAGAAAAGATATGGAGGGAGATGGAGTTATCAAGCAGTAATGAGAACAGAGGGAAGTGTCTTCAGCACAAGCGCTTTTCCCAATATCACCTTGCCTCGAGCCTGACCGAGCATCCCAGCCCATAAACATACTCCCGCATAAGTACGCTTTGCGGTCACTCCGTTGCTTCTTGTCCCACTTCCCGAATTTTTTCCTGTTCCTCCGCTATGTAAATGGCAATTTTGCACACCGGCTTATTCTAACAAAATTCCTCCACAGACAACTGTCCATTCTGCATAGTTACCATACGTTCCGTCAAGCGCTCCCTGAAGATCCTGTAAAGCGCATTCAAACGATACGGCATCCCACTTCTTGTCAGTAACTCAATTTACTGATGCACAGCTTCCCAATTTCAGCATCCATCAATATTGGCCCCCAGGAAAAAACATAGCGTGCGTGCCTCCGAGCTATAATTTCCAAGGACTTGTGGATTATACCTAAAAGATTCACATCTATGAAAATTACATCGTGTCATACAAGAAAACCACAGGGTGTTACAGGTTTGAGTGAATATAACGCAGTTCAAGCAAATGGCTAATCAAAAGTTAAGTGCGATGATGTAATCTGATCCTTCTTCCACTCACCACTGCCACTGTCAAAGAATCTGAATTAACTGCGGTCGTTGTTAAGGATACAATGTTCGCTGCCAATTAGAAACACTATGCATAAATGCAAATCACGTCCGCAACAATTGCAAACAAATAACATTACGAGGGAACCTTCTAGGTGCTTGACTTTGTCATGACTCGGAAGAAAAACTGCTGTATCTGCAGATTTATCCTTTGCCTTTCCCACATTAGACGGCTTTTGAACGGCACTGCCGATATTAATCCATTCTTCATGCTGACTCTTTCATTTTGCCATTAAGTCAGCACGCTACAGTTATGATTAAAATGCGCTTCTGATCACATACATCACAGTGAAAAGTAAATAAAGCATTAAGCCATCTGCTCTGCTGCTAAGAAAACGAGCATTTCCTAACCTTAACAAAATCAGTGAATTTCATATTATTTCCAATCAGTCGAACGGCAGCTTCCATTCGCGGTAGGGTGGAATCAGTAAATATTTTCTGATTGAACGGTGCAGCTCCTGCAGCTTCTAAAAACAGCGATCGATTTTCATGGCTTCCATGGAAACTGATTCTGATCCGCCTATGAGTACCCATGCGAAACTGCTGCTTATCCGATGAGAAACGTTGCTTTTCATCAGATATCAGCTATAGTGAGCCTTCCGTACCATTTTTATATCAACTTTCATGAAGAGTACTTTTTGATGGCTGTGCCCCCGCTCAATTAGACAGCCTTAAATGATATCGCATCTTGGGACAAGTCAATGCCATTCGCGTGGATTGGGCACTTCCAACTATATCCTTCTTTGCGAATATGAAAAAAACCAAGCAAATTGGATGAGAACTTCATGTATACAGAAATACTGCATTGCAGGTTGGCAACAGCAACCACAAATTGGACAATAACGAAGGTGACCTTGCTCTTGCTATGATCCCAGAAAAATATCGAACCTCAGTCTTACGAGCGGCAATTACTAACCAAAACTTCGACTGATCTGAATTTCGGTAAATGATGCACTCTCCATAGTGATTGCGCACGTCACATCCCGCAAGTTCATAAGATACACGGAAATTCATTGCTAAATTCTGAATAGGCAGACAACCCCCTGTTGAGTTAACAAGAAGAAATTAGGTCTTAGATGTCGCTTATGGCGTAAGATTTCCAAAAAAAGCTGAAAAATCATGGAAATGAACCGCGGTTACAAACTTCGCCTACAGCCGCACGTTTTCTCGTTAACCTTCTATCACATACTCTCACTGTAACGAATCACTCGCATAAAACACCATGAAATATTGCTTAGTGAGAGCCGAAAACATGAAGAACCATCAGCTTGGATAGAAACGACAAGAAACCAGAATTGAATTGAAGGAACGCGTTCTTCGAACTCGCTTTAAGAAAGAACGTGATATTTCCTCACCACCGGAAGCGCCATGTATGGTAAGCGGCGAACGTTGGCTTAAAACCGATAATGTTCCGGGCGGAAGATGAGGCATCGACAATGGCTGCACCTGAACCAAACATCACTATAGCTTCTCAGTAGATTCATAAGTCCGACAGCGGACGTGTGACCGCCAGACAATGAGGACTGTTGTCGTCTGATGCAAATTCCTCGGTCTGACAGAAATCAAGAATTGTTGGAAAAAAGAATTCAAGAATATTCGTAACAATATCGAAAAATATGCAAGAGATATGCGACCTGTTCAAAACGTCCCCCAATTCTTGCGACTACAAGAAAAAGAGCTGTCTTTCAGCGTATGGCTGTAGATCGTGTGGTCACAAGAACCACCCCATTTGCCACATTAGCTTATCGGTTTCAGTCGGTGCCTTCCATCGCAGGAAATATCACAGTTAATGCGTGCTTGAAAGTTTCTGAGACTGCTGACTTTCACATATGACAACATCAATCACGGCTGCTTATGCGGCAACCCGCAATTAATGCGATTTTTCGGACAATCTACCACCGATCAGCACCTTGGGTTTTACTGATCTCTATTATACAACCATCGGATGCTGACTTCTTTATCCGTGAAGGTTAGTGATCTTAGAAATTGCCAAATTAGCGGCATAAAGTGGTGGTTAAAATAAATAAATTAATAAGATGACAGCTGTCGCTTTTTATGGAACGGTTGTGCCCAGGCTGCCAACTGAACCTCACAGCGTTACAAAACTGGCTCCTAGTTACGAAGATTCGAGATCCTTCAGCCCCAGTAATGTACTTGACCGGAATAAAGTTGAATGCGCGCTTCATTTTCCACGAATATAGCAGACTATTAGAGAAATGTAATGCCAATGGATGTGCCATATATCGAAGCACACACAGTTAACTTTTTATAATCGAGCTGGATTTCATGAAGACCCTAAAAATTTTGAACGTAGTCTAATCAGGCTGTCAGCACTTTATGACATCGAAACTGCTCACGAGCTTAGCCCTCGGGAAACATTTTCGGAAAAGAAAATAATATTCTCTGAAGAGAGACTTCTCTTTCGTTGACATCAATCTCGCAGAAAACGATAATTCAAAGAGTTAAAATTCACACGCCATAGCAAACAAAAAATTCAAGCAGGATTGCGTGTGCCACTTAAGCAAATGTCGCAGTAATAGTTCCTCTGAAAGGACACCTTGCGACATCATCAACTTGCTAGAGCAATTTCGCCCTATACTTGCTAATTCATCTGCAGTAAACTTCTCCACACCGCCACTCATATTGCATGGCACTCGCCACCACATAGCTTCATTTAGAATGTGCGGAAAGCAGATCACCTTAGCGTGTAACAGCCTCATTTCTGCTGCGAACCTTCAGCATTCTCAACAAACGCTCTGTTTCCCTAGCTCCAGTTTCTTTTCACGACCCCCATCCTCCTTCCCAACACATGTAACAACAAAGAACTCTATAGCTTTTTCAAATGTATGGAAGCAGAAGTGCCGTGATACAAAGTTTTCACAGCGTATGAAATGCAGTTCCGGAAAAACCCCGTCCGTCAATAGAAATGACTGTGTAACTGAAACCTAGTTGAGAGGAGAAAAAACGAAAGGAAGCTCTTCGGGCCTTCTTCTTGAAAATAACTCCGGATTTAAAACAGCCTTAATAAAAATCCCACCGAACCTGCAGATGTTTACAGGCTTCCTCAATTCGTTATAAAATGGCCATCATTTTTTGGAACCTAACTCACAATTTGAGGACAGAAAAAACTGAACTTTAAATAAGCAGAACAAACCGAGGAAAACAAATGAAGGTCACATATTTACCAAGCTGTCCTGCTTACCATTAGCACTTACTAATTATTCCCCAAATCCTCCTTGTAGAGATGAACAGATTGGATCTTTGCAATTCGGACTCGACATTCCGAATTTCTTCCAGTTTCGGGCAAAATATTTCCGTCGCAATTCCGCCGCATACCCATTCTATATACAATCGGTCCTTCAGCAGGTGTTTTCACAGGACTTAAGTGTAATGAACGCGTTTTGTGTAGTGATCGATTTCTTTGTTGCGTTCTAACAATGAGCTTAAATTTTATTCGTCTTTGCAGTGATGCGTGAATAGAGCATTTTCACGAAACGCATAGTCACTGTGTGTCTTCTGTTCAGTATCCTGCAAGTCCTTCCTCTGTTCGATGCTTTTTTAAGCGTCGAAAAAGAACTTCAATTTCCGTTTGCAATTTTGTCTTTGTAGTTTTCATTTTCTTTCAGTTCCCGTCGCCTATCAGACGAGAAATTCCAAACACGTCACGAAAATATAGGGAAAAAAACGATCACAGTATCCCATATGGTGTGCTTGTGATATCGTTTAAACGACAACAGTCTTAAACCGCATAAATCCTCTACGAAAGAAATAAAATATCAAAAAATTCCCCACGTCGACATTTTAAAACAACCATACCATATAAGTATACGAAGAAGATGTATCGTTTCGTGGTGTCGTTTTCTCACGTCGCAGAATTGTTACTTTTTTAACATCTGTTGTATCTGGAAAATACATCACAGCATCAGAGATTTCCAACCGAAAAAATTCCGATATACGGCGACGCTGATGATCTATATGAGCCAGAAGCATTACCTTGGCTTTGCTCGGTAGGACAACACGGAATAATTCGGCGTCGGATCTATCAGAAGAAGATCACAACCCTTTTCGAAACGAAGATTTCCACAAAACACTTCAAGTAAGCTGCGAAATTAAACAACGACGCTTCACTATTGACAGCGTAAGTCTTTTGAATATGCAAAACGCAACAACGTAAAATTTTTGTTAACTGATATCAAAAAGCAATGACCAAATTATCATTAAGAGAAGAAATGAATACACCAAGACTTCACTAGAAAATCCCTAAACGTTATCAAACCCACACACCATCATGCGACGTAAGCAACTTGAATCCAACAATAGTTCTACAATTTGACAAAGCTAAGAGATGGTTACAAATTTCACACACTATACCCCCACAATCGTGAACAACGTCATATCCACAATACGTCCGTATCACTCTGATCGCTCACCTCCAACATCACAGAAGACAATCAATCGTTAAACCTTCTTGGTTACAGCAAGTCGACTTCAATAAATATGATATCAATAACGAACAAATGAGCAACTTGCAATCACTTTTCATCGCATATATACACAATGCTATAGAAGCGTGAGTGAAGGGGACACATCAACCTGATGTGAACGAAAACAAATGAGAAATCCGCCAGAGATTCAATAAAATCAGCACATCACTTACGACTAAAACTGATAATCTATTCCCAACGAACAGAGAAGGCAGTCGGTTATTAAACCTAAGTAAGACTTATAGTGAACAAGAAAGGGAATGGAGAAGGAAAAGGGGGATAAGCAACGAGCGGAAAGAGTACGGAGAAACTGCATAAGAATGCTGTGGTGAGAAAAGCGCTCTGCGATCGAATAACGCAGAAACTCCCCATACAAAAGATAAACTGCAGCTTTACATCAGTTGGTATCCTAGCCAACAACACGTTGCGCTATGCTTCAGTGATTTTTTTTGCAAATAAAACTTATCCGTACCGCAGCTGAGAAATAACATAGAAGGCACCTTTAGGTTCCGTGAGGATATGCGTCGAAAAGGGTGGCAGCATATTCACCTCGTCGGCATCTTCGTAGACGTCGTGATTGAGCCTCGTAAATACAACGATCAAATAGGCTCTTAGAAAGGAAACTTAATATTCAGCTGAACGACTGTTAAAAATTTTACCGACATTGTTTCGCTTCGTTTTTTTGTTTGTCTGCAGGTACTTGAAGGATGGGTCATAAAAATCGGCGAAATTCAAGAAAAACGAGCAGCGCAACATCAAACAGAAGCGACCACTTCAGAGGTTTGCTGAACAAGACAACCATATATGAATGAATGAGTGAATAGGCATTGAAAAAAAGAAACTAAAAAATTCCAAAAGAGAATTTTTAACTGCTTACGTTTTAACTACTAACAGCTAATATTTTAACTGCTTACTCAATGAAACCTCCAGAAATGACAAAGGTAAAGTCATAACCACAAACCAAACGGAAATACGAACCGGATGGAGTGGCAGATTGAAGAATATGCGTGGTGCATGTACTTGCTGTCCATGTGATTGCTTGGCCATTGTTGTTGAATTTCTGAGCTGAATCGCAGTTTCTATGAGAACGTTTCAAATTTTTAACAAAAGAATGATAGTTCGTAAGGCCATATTTTCACGAAAGAACAAATCTCAGAACAGAAACAAAGCACCGCTTATCCAACTCGGTTATTTGCGTCACTACAGAGCACAAGTGCGAGAAAACCCACAGAATTAAAGCCTTCAGGTATACATTATTCCATGGGACGAAATGTGACGCTTCAGTAAAGCCAGCTATACCAAATCGCCAATTAGTGTAGACAATTGTCGATTTGAATTCACCGATGAGACCTCTGAGAAAATCCTCCTTCAAAACGCTATGTTGCACACATCAGCAACCACTTCACAAAAATTCACGATATAACTGCGACCGTTTGTGACATGCCAAGCAAGTGAACAATAACTCAGGAGGTCAAGATGAGGGAGAGGCTTAGGAAGGCGGAGGGAATAGCTGCGAGGTCGGAAAGGATCAAGTGGCAACGAGTCGAGCAGGAATAAACAACATTCCAAATTCCATTCTCTTGTGCCTACCCACTCTCATCTCTACACAATGACCGTCACCGCAATCATTCCCGGGCCATTCCAATGACTTTCGTCGCAAACGCTCCACTCCGTCCCATGTAAGTATTAGCGCAGCATTCCGCGTCTTCAGATTTTTGTGTGCTACGGCTGAACTGTTTCCCTCAGCTCAACTGATTCGCTTGCACAACCATATTCCCTTCTATTCAGTTCAAAACCTCTAAGATCCGTTATTCCAAACTGTGTGGTATGACTCTCTGCCGCCGCCAGCAAGTGGGCTGATTTCGGGCAGCATCTCTGTGACGTGCGCCCACAATTCACTCAGCAATATCGGCAGACGGAAATATATCAAAACGACAGCTTTCTTGCGAAGGCACCCTCCCTTCTACAAGTCTGGACTGCAAAGGCTCCAATCCGAATAGAACGAGGCGGTCGCAAAAACACGAAAAAAATCCTGAAAGAAAGCCCTATTTGAATATGCATTGTTTCTTTAGGTTCGCGAGTTATGCGATATTTCAGCCTGCCTCGGAACTAGAAAGGTACAAAAACTAGAAGATGGGACAGCAGAGTCTCCTCAAAGGAAAAACCAGGCTAAGAAATAAGTTTCCTCACGCTGCCAGGCAAGCTCAACTGTAATCCATAGTAAGATATATCCCCAACTAGCAGGTAACGGACGAACTGAGTGAAGAACCGGTGGGATGGGAAAAACTAAGTGCTCGATTCCCCTCTCCCCTTTCCCACTCCCTCCTCCTTCCACCCAAAGATAATGAAACGTTGTAGAAAGAAACATTTTTCTATGACATTATGACGCCATACTCAACTCAACAGCTTCAAACACATTTACTTTCGCAGAATACGCGGTAACCACAGAAAGATGTGAGGACGTTAGTGACCCGTATATTTATGCAGATTGTCCACCTGCGGTAACCTTCCTCATCTTGTGCAAGTTCTCGCTGCAGGCAATTTTCCAAAACCCCCACAGCGACCTACAACTTATTTC